>LFRF01000051.1:108623-132194 GCA_001189435.1 Tolypocladium ophioglossoides CBS 100239 | reverse complement strand
TTCCTGTCCACGCCTTGTTCGTCCCGGGCCGTCCTGCTGAATCCACATCAGTACGAAGTACCGGTAATACTCCTCCCAATTATGGGAAAATCCTGGTTGCGGCAGTGACTGTCGCGTTGATAGGTACTCGGGGCCTAAGGAGGCCTAGCGGTTGGTTGTTCTGATGTCTGGGGTTGGTGGACATTTACGCCGCCATCTCTGGAGAGCAGACAACAACCACGACCATTTCACTTCCGCCTCTCTACACTTTGACCTCTTTGCACTTGGCCGCTCTTTACTTCCGCCTCTCTTTACTTTCGCCTCGCTTTAATTTGGCCTCGCTTTACCCTCGTCTCTCGTTGCCTTGTCAATCTTTACTCGGCAGCATCGCCATACCCATACAAGCATGCTCGTCTTCTTAAATACCACCGAGCTAGCTCGCGACGTCCTTGGCCGCCGAACGACGAGGCGCAACACAGGAAGCCACAGCAAACCTCCCGCGATGCCCGTCCCCGCTGCAGACGGCCCGTCCGACACCGGGCCAGGATCCCTCACGTCGTCCAACTCTAGCACGGTAGGGGCGCCGGGAAGGTCCGTGTCCTCACAGGGAAGCAATGAACAAAAGGAGGGCAGCGACGTCGATCGCATTGGCGTTCCCAACGGTGGCCTCCGCGCTTGGCTCGTCGTCCTCGGCGGGTTTCTGAACTTTATGAATGCATTCGGTGAGGCCCTGATGCCCTACTCAGCAATGCCTCGCTGCCTGACCGGGCATCCCAGGTCTGTTAAACTCGTTCGGTACGTTTCAAGCCCGCTACGAAGGCAAATGGGCAGGCAAAAACACGTCAGATATTACCTGGATCGGCAGTGTCCAGGCAAGTTATCCCCGGTTTTTTCGAAACGAAAGAAACTGCGAGGATGCTAACGATCCTGCTGCAGTTGTTCATCCTCTTCCTAGGCGGCCTGTTCGTTGGCCCAGCCTTTGACAGGTTCGGATCGCGCAGACTGATGAGCCTTGGAACCGCCTTTTGTCTGGCATCTTTCCTTGGCGCTAGTTGGTCCATCGAGTTCTGGCATTTTCTGATAGCACAGGGGTTTCTGTTCGGCATCGGTAATGCCTTGCTGTGGGTGCGCCCCTTTCCACGGAGAGGGGACCTCGTCACTAACTATGACACCTGCAGATTCTATCCCACCACTGGAGCCATATCCGAATGGTTTAACGAAAAGCGCGGCCTTGCTCTTGGGATTGCCGCGTCCGGCTCGTCCATCGGTGGCATCTTCTGGCCCATCCTCGTCAACAAACTATTCGACCTCGTGTCGGAGGAGGAAGTTCACCGGATCATTGCAATCATATCCACCCCGCTGCTGGTTCTCGCCTGCTTCCTTGTCAGGGAGCGGAAGGAAGTTGCTAGTCACGACACCTGTGGCAATGCGACCAAGGCTTCCCAGAGAAGCTTTTCCAAGGCGATATTCGAACCGCGCTTTCTAGCGTTGAGCGTGTCCCTGATGATTCTCTACTTCGGCCTGCTTATTCCATTCTATTACATTCCCTTGTACGCACTCGAGCACGGCGTTGGTGCCGCAATGGCGAACAACGTCTTGGCAATTACCTACTCGGGGTCCTTCTTTAGCAGAATCGGGGCCGGTTGGCTTGCGGATCATTTCGGCAGGTGAGCCACGTCTCTCCACCAACACTGACAGGCTTGAACTGATTCGTCTCTGCTAGATTCAACATCCTGGTTCTCATGGGAGCGTTTATGAGTGTTATAACCTGCTTCTGGATCTGGATGACGTCCCTGGGCGCCATGATGGCCTTTGCGGCTATCTTCGGGGTCTCCTCTGGAGGCCTGGTGCCCATCGGCTCAGCCTGCGTTGCACAGACGACGCCCGACATGGGACACATCGGCCTTCGCATCGGCGCCATGATGGCAATCTGCTCCATAGGCGCCCTCGCCGGAGGGCCAATCAGTGGCGCCATCAAGGAAGAGCAGGGAAGATGGGTGGGAGTTCACACGTTCGCCGCGTCCCTCTCAATGCTCGGTGCGTTGCTCCTTTTTGGCGTCCGGTACTGGCACCAGCCTCGATGGCTCGCAAAGTTCTGATTGCGCACTGCCATTGGGCTGTAAGTTGCATCAAGAGAAGTGGCACAATGATGGTATTGGCTGTCTTTCGAGGTCTCTTTGTCTTACTGGCCGTCGTCACTGTTAGAGACTCTCTATTTGCGTGGGCTGCACCGTGTCCGCAACAGCCACGCGTGCCACGAGTAGCATTAGACAGCAGCCCTCACAAAACATTTATTTTAATCAATGCTTCGGCGCGTGGATTATATTACGGGCTTGCTTCATTCCCACTGTCATGTGTGAACTGCACGGTATCGTGTCGTTGCGCTGGGCGGAAAAACTATTATATTGAAACGCGGGGGGCTCCGTCGCGTCACGCGTCGGGTCGGGTCTCTGTCTGGCACCGCATTGACTTGATCCAACGGCAGCGTCAACCCTTCCAAACGCAGCCGATCACGATGCCACGGTACGTTTCGTCCCGCAATTGCTTGTGCTTACTACCGGAAGATTATCTGACGCCGTGCGCAGGGAGATAATCACGATCCAGGCCGGGCAGTGCGGCAACAGCAGTGAGTGGCTCGTCTCCCTTACCGTTCCACGGTCCGCGACGCAACGAGCCGACACCGCGGGCGGCTGGGGCAGTTGCTGCGGGCCTGGAGTCATTGCTGACATGGGAGGCAGTTGGAAGTCAGTTCTGGCAGCAGCTCTGCCAGGAGCACGGAATCAGCCAGGATGGCAACCTCGAGGACTTTGCGACTGAGGGCGGCGACCGCAAGGACGTGTTTTACTACCAGAGTGACGACACGCGCTATATCCCGCGCGCGATCCTGATTGACCTGGAGCCTCGAGTATGTGCCGCTGGATCGCGAGGCTTGGCGAGGGAATGCGGAGAAGGTGCTGACAGACGGAACAGGTCATCAATGGCATCCAGACGGGCCCGTATCGAAATATTTACAATCCCGAGAACTTCTACGTTGGCAAGGATGGCATGGGCGCGGCAAATAACTGGGGAGACGGCTACCAGAGCGGCGAGGCCGTCTATGAGGATATCATGGCGATGATTGACCGAGAGGCCGACGGCAGCGACTCCCTCGAGGTGCGATGTGGCAAGCTCGATTCCAGGATGCGATGGCTTGCTAACGCACTTCTTGACAGGGCTTCATGATGCTGCACTCCATTGCTGGCGGCACTGGCTCTGGTCTGGGCTCCTTTCTGCTCGAGCGGCTCAACGACCGGTTCCCCAAGAAGATTATCCAGACATACTCTGTTTTCCCGGATACGACCAACGCAGGAGACGTGGTTGTGCATCCGTACAACAGCATCCTGTCCATGCGGAGGCTGACGCAGAATGCTGACTCTGTTGTGGTGCTGGATAACGGCGCATTATCACACATTGCGGCCGACAGGCTGCATGTGCAAGAGCCATCATTCCAGCAGACGAATCAACTAGTAAGTGGGAGAACGTCCCCCATGTGGAAAGTGTATGCTGGCTAACGTGTCTGCAGGTCGCAACGGTCATGTCTGCGAGCACAACGACGCTTCGATACCCCGGCTACATGCACAACGACCTCGTCAGCATCCTAGCCTCCCTAATACCCACGCCGCGCTGCCACTTCCTTATGACGGCGTACACGCCCTTCACCGGCGACCAGGTCGAACAGGCCAAGACGGTGCGCAAGACGACGGTGCTGGACGTGATGCGGCGGCTGCTTCAGCCCAAGAACCGCATGGTGTCAACAGTCCCCGGCAAGAAGAGCTGCTACATCTCCATCCTCAATGTCATCCAGGGCGAGGTGGACCCGACGGACGTGCACAAGAGCCTGCTCCGCATCCGGGAGCGCAGGCTGGCGACGTTTATCCCCTGGGGCCCCGCGAGCATCCAAGTGGCCCTGACGAAACGCAGCCCGTACATTCCCATGAGCCACCGCGTGAGCGGGCTGATGCTGGCAAACCACACCAGCATCGCGACAGTACGTCTCCCCCTGCTCTCCACGCATTATGCCATTTCCAAAAACGTAAACTAATTACTTGGCAGCTCTTCAAGCGCATCGTCAAGCAGTACGATGGCATGCGCAAGCGCAACGCCTTCATGGAGGGCTACAAGAAGACGGCGCCGTTTGCGGAGAACCTTCAGGAGTTTGACGAGGCGCGCGAGGTGGTCGCGGACCTGATTGGGGAGTACGAGGCGGCCGAGAACGCAGACTACCTGAACCCCGGGGGCGGGGAGAAGGCGACGTCGGCGGAGACGGATAGACGCGTGGGGTGAGGGCATCACATCGCGGCGGTGTGTGGACGGAAGGGGGGCTTTCAGGTGGGCTTTTTTGCGCTTCGTTTTAGAAGCCGAGGGCGCGAGGATATGTATGGCGTTTGGGGCTGTTTCTAGCTGGTAGGCGAGAATGCAAGAATGAATCGGCATGCAGCAGCGACAATTGCTGTGTCAATGGCCCTGGGCAGGCTGTGCCACGGGACGATATTTTGATACCCACGACTGCCCTTGCTCACTTGCCATGTTGAAACCGGGCTGCACGGACATGTACTCGACTAACGACGAAAGGATTTTGCAGAGGCAAAAACTTTGAAGGGTGGGCAGAATGGATTCGCAGTTTCCAGCCCGTTCGAGGTCCCGACGGATGTAAATGGAAGGCTTCTCTTACATGCTATTTTACTTCTTCATCTACTTCTGTGCCTGCAGAATCTGCCGCAAGAAGGAGGATTCTCTTGAGCCAAGGTCAAGGTATGTCGTCAACTTAAATGCTGCTGGGAGAGTTATACGCCGATCTAACACCAAACCAACGATGTCGCAACCCGCTGTGGCATAGCAAGGTGTGAATATCTCCATATAACCAAGGGGGAAAGAGTGTATACATGATACACGCACTCCCCAAAGTTGAACACTGTTTCTCGCCGAGTCGGCACTGCCACACACACAAATGCGTGCGCCGCTTCCGCAAACTCCAAGAGTGCTCGATTCGTCACTCGCTGTTGCTAAGCTTTTGCAAAAGGCGCCTTCCCCTGTACTTCTTTTAGATGTCAAAACATTCCCGTCTGTTGCTTATCTTCCCTCTTCTTCCTCCCGTCGCCCACCATGTCTCCCGACCACAAGCTGAAGGAGCTGCTGTCGCTTGAGAGCGTCGTGTCCGCAACGTCCCCCGCCGCCGAAGCACGGGGCGACGAGCCCTTCAAGAAGATCGGCGCGGGCGCCTGTGGCGCCGTCTTCGCCCAAGACGGGCAATCTTTCGTGGCCAAGTTGTCCAAGTCCGATGATCACGAGGCCTTGTGGAACGACTACGTCAGGCACTTGACGTTCGAAGAGCTCTTCAACGCATACGAAGTTGACGTCAAGATACCGGCCTGCTACTTCTTTGTGCCCAATGACGACCCAGAGTTCTTCAAGCAGCACCCGCGGCTCGTCGAGGCAGCCCGGCATGTTTGCAGCCTTCCCACTAGCGCCCTTCTCACGGAGCGCATCCCGCCGCTCCCGCAGGCAACTCGGTCTCTCTTGATCGACAAGTACTGCCGCCGACGGATCAAGGCAAAGGTCATGGCCGATCACGCCAACAGGGACTGTTTGGTGAGGGTATACCTCGGTTCCACGCAAGGCAAGAGCGGCGCCATGTTCTTCTCGTTGAGGAACTTCAAGATGCACCTGAATCAGATGGTGGACGCCCAGCTGGACGTCGAGCCAATGGCTCATGGGATGGGTACAGCCATGGCGGTCATGCATTGGGCCGCTAAGACCGACGCCCGAGACGTGGAATTTGTCTTGGGCAGTTCGGCAGCGGTCTACCCACGTACTACGAATGCCGGCGAACTCCAGAAACCGGAACCATTGACATACACCGGCCCGCCATCGCGCAGAATCGAGGACTATTTCTGCCGAACTACCGAGCTCTGGGTCCTCGACTTCAACCAAGTCCGGACGATGACCCTGGACGAAGCTGGTGTCGCCCAAGCTGTCGACGCCGTGAAAGTCAACGACCCCTATCTCCCCAAGCCGCTCCAGGAGTCAGCGATTGAGAAGCAGGCCTGGGACACGTTCGCCGCGAGCTATCTCGCAGCGTCTGAAACCGTCCTCAAAGCCGAAGGACACAACGACGCGTTGGCTCTGCCGCATGTGTTTCTAGATGGCCTTGTCGAGGCGCAGAGGAGGAAGCAACAAGGAGGGGCGAGAACGGGCGGCGACGTGGCCAACATATAACAACAGGTGGAAACAGGTGGAAACAGGGGCAATGGACAGCAACAGAGGTAATATAGCACTTTGGCCAACGACACTGTGAGAAAGCATTGTCTTTCCCCCTTGACCGTGCGACATGCATGGGCGCTCGTCGGTAGCTGCACGAGTGTTGGGGAAGACCAAGCGAACTCGTAGCGCGGAAGACGTTGGCACTTCAATCCGATTGAACAGAAGTGGATATGCCATTGAGGGAGTAGAAATGAAATGCTCCTTTGCATTACTTCACTCCGTACGAAGTAAAAGCTGGTTTGATGACGGTCTGTTGAAGCTTTGCCAAGCTTCCGACAGTGGGTCGGTGCTGCTGCCAATCCGCAGCACCTGATTGGCCACTAGACGGAGCTCTGAACATCGAAAGAAAACCATCCCCCCATCACCATCACCATCACCTTCTCCTTCTCTCCATCCCACTTCTTCTGCCGTCTCCCCCCGGCCCCTGCAGCAGCAACAACAACAAGTGCAGCGTCTGCCCAGTCCATGCTCCGTCGCCTCCTCACAACCATGGCCGAATCCGCCCCCAAACGCCTCAAGACGTCGTCCAGCAACGGGACGGGCCCCCTCATCGGCACCCACAACGGCCACTTCCACGCGGACGAGGCCCTCGCCGTGCACATGCTGCGCATGCTCCCCCCCTACCGCGACTCGCCGCTCGTGCGCACGCGCGACCCCAAGGTCCTCGACACGTGCCACACCGTCGTCGACGTCGGCGGCGAGTACGACGCCCGGCGCATCCGCTACGACCACCACCAGCGCGGCTTCGCCACCACCTTCCCCGGCCGCGCCACCAAGCTCTCCAGCGCGGGGCTCGTCTTCCTGCACTTTGGCCGGGCCATCGTCGCGCAGCGGCTCGGCGGGGGCGTTGACGAGGCGGCGCCTGAGGTGGACCTGCTGCACCGCAAGCTCTACGAGGGCTTCGTCGAGGCGCTCGACGCGCACGACAACGGCATCGCCGTCTACGACCCCGAGGCCGTCGCCGCCGCGGGCCTCGAGAAGCGCTTCGGCGAGGGCGGCTTCACCCTGGGCGCCGTCGTTGGCCGCCTCAACCCCAACTGGAATGACCCCAAGCCCGCCGACCCGACCGATGCCCAGCGCGCCGAGGACGACCGCTTCATGCTCGCCAGCCAGCGCATCGGCGAGGAGTTTGAGCGCGACCTCGACTACTACGCCGCCTCCTGGCTGCCCGCCCGCGCCATCGTCCAGCAGGCCTTTGACAAGCGCGGTGAGTTCGACCCCCAGGGCCGCGTGCTCGTCCTTGAGGGCCAGTCGGTCCCCTGGAAGGACCACCTCTACGGCTTCGAGGACGGCAAGCCCTCAGTGCTTTACGTCCTGTACCCTGAGAAGCCCGAGCCGGGTGCCAAGTGGCGGATTCAGTGCGTGCCCGAGTCCAAGGACTCGTTTGTCAGCCGCAAGCCGCTGCCCGAGGCGTGGCGCGGGTTCCGCGACGAGGAGCTGGACGGCATCGCTGGCATTCCCGGGTGCGTCTTCGTCCACGCGGCGGGCTTCATTGGCGGGAACAAGACATTTGATGGGGCCAAGGAGATGGCTGTCAAGGCACTGCAAGCTTAGGTCACGAGGGCCAGATGACCAAAAGTAAACAAATAAAAGAAAAAATTGTTAAAACATTTCGATGGTAGAACCGAATCCAGGACCAAAACAGTGGTGACACGCCAGCAATTCCCCACGAGAAGACGACGAAGCTCAGCTACAAAATCCGAAAAGTACATCAACAACAGACATTTAGCCGGCCGAGAGGGGAAACCACGCCACGTTTTAGTCGCATCGACTGCCTCAAGTCATTTGCTTCCACTTCAAAAATAAGAGCCGTCACTTCGTCCATCCTCAGGCACGAATCGGTTGAAAAACACAAAAAAGAAAAGAGAACAAGACATGTGCCTCTGGGGCAACACAACTTGATTTGCCCGTGCCCACCCAACGCCAACTTTGCGAATCCTCGTGACAAAGGGAAAAAATCGAACAATAACTCATCATCCGACGGTAAATAGCCCCAGGCTGCTCGCACGCTCATGTGCCCAACTTTTTCGTCATCCGTAAAGGGTGGTGTTGCTTATCTTCGAATGGGAATGCCCTCGCCCGCCGCAAGCGGCTCCAGAGACGCAGCACTGCCCGCCTTGTCCTTGTCGGCGGGGATGGTGATGCCTTCAACGCTCGTCTCGCGGTTGAGGAAGCTACTCTCCTTAACGGGGCTGCCCGCCTGGATGCCGGGGAGGGAGCCGTGGTGCTTTGGGACGCTGGCGCCGTTGATGGGCGACGAGAGGTGCGGGATGTTCTCGGGGACGGGGTGCTGGGAGCCGACGGCGCCGGCGTCGACGCCGTCGCCCTTGCCTGCCTTGGACATGGCGTAGTCGCCCGAGTCGAAGTACTTGCGGTCCTTGAGGTGCTTGGCGAAGTGGTCGGAGCGGCAGGGGAGCTTGCCGTAGAGGCGGAAGAGGCGCTGCTCCTCGGGGGAGAGCGACTGTTGACGGGTGGTCAGCACTCGTTTGCAAGCATGCAGACGGCGTTTTATGTCTGGGGTGCTGGAGGTGAAGATCGGGGAGGAATGGGCTGATGGTGATCTCATGGCGGGGGACGTCGGTGTAACGCTCGGGCGAGGAGGGTCGCGTTGTGCGATATTCACTGCTCAACGAAGCGAGTGGGAAGACAGCAGAGAGGCATAGGGCTCACCTTGACGTCGACCTTGTTCTTCTGATGAGGATTCATCGTCGATGCAGACGCCCGCTCGGGGTCTCGCTCGTCGCCGTCAAGCTCACACGGATCGAGTCGTATCGAGTGCTGCCAGCGGGGAGCAGCGACGAGGCACAAAGAGCCGGGGCTCAGGTACAATTGGCGATGCGGGGACGTCTGCGAAGATGGATGCTGATGGACACAATTCGATGAAATCTCCTTTTTTTTGCTTTGCGGTTCGTGTGTCTCCCCCGATGTTTCTGGGTGGATGGTCGCTGAGGTCGGCTTGGTCTCGAACTGCGGAGGGGAGGCGCGAGCTGTTGGTCCTTTGGTCCAGTGACGAGTGACGATAGACTCTGGGTTGGGTGCCAAGAAGCGGCAGGTTCCACGGCTTGCTTAGGCTTGCACGTAGCGGGGCGCATTGGAATGGCGGGGTTGATGAAGTCAACTGGTCCACGGCACATTTCGCCGGGGGTTCTCCGAACACCTCAGGCAGAGGGGCAGTCACTGAGCGATCACATGCAATGTCGTTTACATTCAAATACTTACCAAGTAACGTGGTAAAGAATTTTGAGCACCAGAGGCTGGCCTCCAAGGCAGGCGAGTCCCGTACAAAATGACGTTGCAAGGCAAAGCGTGTAGTGGGCATATACCGATGCTCTTGAATCAAGTGCTTTTGTACKTAGTACTGCTAGAAGCAAATGGCCTCAAAACAACACGCTCTCTTTTCATGACTGCTCCATCTATATCATCTATATCGCCGTGGCCATCAGGTTCGATGTACAGGGTACGCAGCAGTGTTGTGACACCACCTACGGGTACAGGGTGGCCCAAATGGCGATGGCGTTTGCGGAGCATCACATGACTGCCCTCGTCATTGCCCATCACGCCACTACATCTGCATCCGTTGCCGACGACGACATCCAATCTTTGTTTGCAGCGCCAACCCTGCCCCTCCGCGCCCTTTGCTTACCCGAAACTGAAAATGCGACCCCTTGGAAGCCGCAGTCAGCACGAGTGAGCCTCGTGGAATGGCCACTGGCTAGTCCAGATGGATTTCTAAGCATCCCGCCAAAGCAACCACCACATTCCTCCGGGTGGAGCTCCGCCGCCGCCTCCAAAGCCGCCTGATGCGATATTAACATGCCCCCCTCTTGGATCTGGATCTGGATCTGCGAACCGCGCAATCCATCCCGCCACTCCGAGAACCACGGGAACGTGGACTGAGCGGGTGGCCCTGAACCTTGCTACGACTCCTACGAGTCTTTGTTCAGAGAATGGGACAGTGAACTACGCCGTCTTGAAGAGCGAACAACGGAACTTTGGAATTTTGCGGGGCAGTCCATGTGAAGCTCCGCTCGGGTTCCAACTTTTTTCTGCATTGCAGTCAATCCTCACGGACAGGTTCGCTGCTCTGAGTCGTCTTGAGGATATCGCCGGTGGCATCTGAATGCAACGGGTGCGGTATTATTGCAACCGCGTATCCGCAGCGCTCCGGAGAGAGCAGCAGAGGCGCAAGTCAAACTTCGGCCGTGGCAGCCCATTCGCAACCACGGACCGCCAGGCTCAGGCCTCACACCCCCATCATTGACAATGGGTCTCTTGTCAGTCACCGATTTGACGGGTGCTCTGGATAGGAACCAGAGAGCTAACGAGTCAACAGGGCACTGGGAACGGCGCTTGAGTGGCCAGAAGCGAAGAAGCGCGCGTATCAAGTGAGAGAATGGGGTATCAAGGTTTGCCGCAGCACACTGCTTGCGCCCGCCGTGAGAGGATGCACAACTGACAGCCTCCTGAAAGCAACTGCTCGAGATCTGGAACAAGGCAAAGGGCAAGGAGCGGGATGCCCTGTTATGGGGGGATGAGGTCACACAGCCCGCCTCGCACGCAATGCCTTCCCTTTCCAGAGGGCTAACCTGCTGCAGGTCGAGTACTTGGTCGTCACGTATAGCAAGGATGAGCCCAGGGTACTTCTATCCCTTCGCCAGGCTGAGATCTTGAAGGCACTCGCCGCAGATAAGGATCTCGCCAAGGAGGGGGGCTGTGTCCCGGCAATCCAGGGGCATACGACGACAGCCAAGTCCAAGTAAGCGACCCGGCCCATGGTTTCTGGGTTGGTCTTACGTACTTACAATATGGCCACTAGGTCGCACCCCTTGCCTGTCTTCCATCCGGAGTTTGGCCGCTTCATGTTAGAGGCCACCCCTGGGAAGCCATGGGGTATTGGATTCAAGGAGCTCCTCAATGTTGAGCCCGACATGAAGTTGCGGCGAAAGATTGCCAAGGAGCACATGCTGTCGGCCGAGTACCCAATCACTCTGACGACCTTCCCGCGGATCGGAAGTCCTGGGCAGTTCACATATCCTTTCTATCCTCCATCGGGACCGAGACTGCGCTCGCAGTTTGTGCCTGATGAGATCGCCAACCCTCACATTCGGTTCCCTACTTTAGCTGCTAACATCCGGTCTCGCCGTGGCCGGAAAGTGCAAGTCAATGTGCCTGTGTTCCATGACAAGAACACACCGAATCCATGGAAGGATCCCACTGTCAACTTTGACTTGCACAACTGGCCCGAAGACGATGACGAGCGCAACGGTGCCGCGCCCGTCGACTACATCCACATGGATGCCATGGCATTCGGGATGGGAAGCTGCTGCCTCCAGATTACCTTTCAAGCAAAGAACATCACCGAAGGAAGGCAACTCTACGACCAACTGAGCCCACTGGGCCCCATTATGCTCGCCTTGACTGCTGCGACGCCAGTGTACAAAGGGTTTCTTGCCAACACGGACGTGCGATGGAACCAGATCAGTCGCGCCGTCGACTGCAGAACCCCCGAGGAGTTGGGGGAGAGGGTGAGCATCAATTCCAACCGTGCAGGTACCATGTGATTAACATGCTAAACGCCACCCCTAGCCGCTCAAGAATGACCGTTGGCGGATACCCAAGTCGCGATACGCCTCCAACTCGACCTACATATCCACGGACCCAAGACTTCGCCAAGAGTACATGGACCCTGACCTGGTGATTGACCCTGAGATCAAGGCAAAGCTAGTCGAAGGCGGCATGGACGACCGCCTAGCCACACACTTTGCCCATCTCTTCATCCGAGACCCCATTGTCATCTTCGAGGAGGACCTTCAGGAGCTGGATCTGAACAAGACGGACCACTTCGAGAACATCCAGTCCACCAACTGGCAGCACATGCGGTTCAAGCCGCCCCCGGCGGAGAACAATATTGGCTGGAGGGTCGAATTCCGGTCCATGGAGATTCAGGTCACGGACTTCGAGAACGCCGCCTTCTCCGTCTTCATGGTGCTCGTGACCCGTGCTATCCTGTCCTTCGACCTCAACTTTTACATACCCATCAAGAAGGTGGACGAGAACATGGAGCGCGCCCACGTCGTCGACTCAGTCCTCAAGGAGAAGTTTTACTTCCGCAAGAACCCCTTCCCCCAGCGGCCGTCTCGCGCAAACACGGCATTTGGCGACGACTCCCGCCCCGGGTCGGCCATGCCTAGCAGGCCCGGCTCACCCGGGCTGCCCGTCGACGAGGAGTACGAGGCGATGACGATTGATCAGATCGTCAACGGTTTCCCCGACGGCGACTTCCCCGGCCTGATCCCCATCGTCGAGAGCTATCTTGACAGCGTCAACGTCGACGTCGAAACGCGCTGCCAGCTCGCCACCTATCTCGAGCTCATCAGCAAGCGCGCCAGTGGCGAGCTCGACACCACCGCCCGCTGGATTCGCAACTTTGTGGACGCGCACCCGCGGTACAAGAACGACAGCGTCGTCGATGAGGTCATGACGCACGACCTCATCGGCGCCGTCATCGCCGTCGGCGAGCGGGAGGCCGCGGGCAAGAACTTTGCCGGGCTGGGCATCCATGGGCTGCCCAGGCTGCTGGGACGGTTCCGGGGCGGGTGTGGGCAGGAAACGAACGGAGAACGCAACGGGGCGAGCAGCAGCGGTACGGTCGATGGGGACACGGAGAACGGGACACGGAAGCGGAAGAGCGAGTGGATAGACGGTGAAGCGGGCCAGTCTGAGTGAGCAGCGGAGGGACTCTAGTTTGCCAGAAGATGCGACGGCGTAATACAAGATGATGATACAAGTTCAATACATGGTCAACACCCAGCGCTGCACTTTACCTGCCTACCCTACACGAGGCAACATGGAATAGGACTTCTGTCGTTTGCGGTGCCCTCGCTCAGCTTCCAGGATTCTGGAACAGGCGGCAGTTGCAGGACTTTCCCGGCCAGAGCAAGGCATGTCATCTGTGCTTGCCGACTAGCTAGTCAAGTAAATTCGCCTTGAGCGGTAATGGAGGATTGCGAAGGATATCTGGGAGTGAGTACAGTCTCGGAACAAGCCTTGTGAGGACGGGGCGGCTGGGAATGAGGCTTTCGGCAATGGTTCGTTATATCAGAGGCCTGCAGTCCGTATGCACCGCCGTTGACAGATGGACTTGGATCTTTCTCAAAGTGCATTTCGCGTATGGTGGAGATGTGGAGGGGTGTGTGGATGTGATGGGAATGGGGAGGGCTTTTTTAGAGCCGCTTGAACGTCGTGTGTTACATTCAAGGACTTGTCTTTGTTGCTCGACGCGGCTGATGGTTTGGCGGGGCTCAACAGATAGACCCTTGGAAACGACGCAAATGGATGGGTGTTTACGGGGACGGGGATGGGCACGTGTCTGCAGTAATGAGACGCTTGAAGAAGTCGCCATTGAGTGAATCAAACAAAGAGTCCATTCCGGGAGACAGCTGTTGATTGCGGCCGTTGGCCCTCGTCGGCCACTTGCCTGATATGGACGCAGGGCATCAAGAAGAAAAAGCAAAGCGCCAGAAGGGGAAGCTCGTATGGTCCCGTTGCTCCGAAAGGGGGTGCCTTGGACTGGAATGTTGATGACAGGCCGGCCGCGCGGGAGAGCGAAATACAAGTACGTACGTAGCTCCAGGAAGCAAGGCGACTGATGGAGCGGCTGGACGTACGAGTACGGATGTCTCCGCTGGCCGGATGTCGTGAAGGCGATATGCGACGGTGCGGGCAACGGCAGGGTTCTGCGAGACAACGATGTCGCGGGGACGCCGAGTTGGGGGGGGGGGGTTCCGGATCACCGTTTTCCATGCTTTGGCATTCTGTTTTGTTGATTTTCCTCCTTGGCTGCTTTCCTTTTTCGGCTCTTCGCAGCTGCCAGTGCTTGTTGGTAACCTGAACGAGTTGCTTGGCACATGGCTGTAAATCGATCGGTGTCGGAGACGACGTCGCGACTTGCCCGATTCGTAGTGTCGTGACGTGAGAACGTGGCTGCCTGGCTCGGACAATACGAGAAGCGTAATACCTGTACTTTGTACGAAGTACGTGCGGAGTAGTTGCTTGCCGTATGTACAAGTAATGTATAGCACGAAGTAAACGCATGCATGTAGGCAGGCCACCGGCGGCCGCTGCCAGCCAGCAAGAAGCAACCATCGGACGGAATGTTCTCCACAGCATCGTTGAGCAGTGACGCGGCAAGCGGGCGCAGGAAACGTCCCTCTCCACTGGCAGGGGTATCGGCCGGTAATGCGGGAGGGAGATCCGATCTGGCGATTCATTGACCGCGCTAGACCGCGTTAGTGAGCCGGGGGTGCGTGCAGAGGAGAGGGTGGTGAGGTGAGGTGAGAACCGGGCACGGATGATTCAGATGGACGAGGATGAGACTGGGCTGGCGGCGCGAGGGCTGCCATGTTCCGGTCTGTTCCGGTCTGCCCCGGGAGAGTGATTGGCGCCTGGGACGAGTCTTCACGATGGATGAGGGAGGCGGCGAGATTGGTGTTGTTGACGTTGCACGGCACGCGAAGCATCCAGCGTACGAGCAATGGCGGTTAGGAAGAAGGATCGGATGAGGGGCTTGCTGCCTCACAGGGCAGGTTCGTAGGCGTCCAATCCTCGTGGGCGCCTCAAGCTACCCGCTGCTATGCCTCGCCGCCTACCATCGCGGCGATGCGGCGTTAACAGCTTCATCGACCACCACAGCCGACTCACGAGCAGAGAAACCAGCATGAGCCGAAGCACGCACGATGCGGCAGCTCCGTCGCATCCGGCTCCTATCTGAGTCAATCTCACTTCCCATGTGCGCGCCGCGCCCCTTGGACTTGACTCTGTCATGTTACACCCTCGGATTCTGCGGGCACGCCGTTTCGCCCTGCCCGGATTGACCAAAACGCACCTGAAGCGTCCAAGCCGTGGTCAAGTGCAGGTCAGGTGCAGGTGCCAAAAGGCTCAGCCACATCATTCGACCCGATTCTTGATACGGGATGGCCTTCGCCTGGATTCGTGGTCAAGCAATCATCAGCATTTTCCTCCTGTGAGACGCCACGGGGCTCCATTCCCAAAGACGGCAGAATGGACAGCCAGCCGCCGCCCTCGTCGCAGTCCCGAAATAGTCAATCAGCTCGCCGTCCGCTCGACCCGCCCCGCCCGTCCCGCGTCGGACGGCCCGTCTCGACTCTCGAGCGCTGACGATGTGATCGGCGGTTACTTTGGTCCGAAACCTGGGCTTGCCGCAAGACCTGGCTGAGACATTGAAGCCCAGGGGAACAAGAGCAACATCTGAACACACGTGCCCACCACCAAGCAACCGGACTTGTTGGCTTCCTTTGCACTCACGGAGGACCTGGAGAGGTGAGGCGCCCTCACGAGTCACCTCCACCAAAGCAGCCAAAGCCCCAACACCACCACGAGGAACGAGCCTAGCCCCTCCAACTTCCCCGGAGCATTTGCGTTCTAACAGCCACCGGCATTTAGCGGTTCCATCAATTTATACGCGCCTTCCTCCCATCTCTTTTCTTTCCGCTGACTAGTTGCTCCAGGGCCCCATTTTTCCTTTGTCCTGGACTGCTCCCCTCAGGATGCCCTCTCCTCCATGACCCGTCATCCCCCACAGCGACTGCCGTCGTTGCTTTTGCTCGTGGCGAAAATGCCACTTGTTGGTGTGGCGAGGAGTGAGCGTAGCGGCCTGCCTCCAACTGGTCAAGGGCCGGCGTTGCATCTATGACGACGTCAGGTCTCTAGACGGCACGCAACCTTCAACCGCTCTGAGCGAGTCATAACTATACTCGAGCCACCATCGTCGTGCGCCCCTAGATGGCATGCCTCGTGTGTCTGAGCCAACCAGGGTCCATTTCGTCTCTCGTTGTGTATGGTCCCCGTCGTCTCCAGCGGTCAGTAACAGTGACACCGCCAGGTTGTGTCACCGGTGCTGTATCCCATCGTCGACTTGTTCCGCCTGACCATCATGGTCAACCTTTTGCTCCCAAGGCCTAGCATAAGTTCACGATAGGTTTGTCGTGCAAGATAAGCAAGGGACTCAAGCTAGATCCTTGGCTGGAAAGACGAAGGGTTGCCCGGGCCGCTTGCTGTGCCTCCCGTCACAATGGGCATTAAAGCACCCCTGGGGCCCTAGTCCAAAGGCAACTCACCCAAAAGGGGGCCTGGAGGGGATTGATAGCGCTTTCGCCAAAAGGAGGTCAGAATCTGAGCAGCACGCTACGTATCGACGTCGGGATGTTGTGCCCTGGCTTGTACAACGGTTGCACGCAGCAGGAGATCTCCGGAGTCAGAGCAGAAGCACAAGCCTTGCAGCCATGTTTCTGATGAAGTAGTACGGAAGAGGGGAAGACGAAGGTAGGCAGGACAACAGCCCGACCACAGAAAGCGGAGTTGGGACGTTCGTTGAGAGACGAGTCTTGGAGGCAAATCCGAAGCATCTGGAGCATCTGGCCGGAGCGCGGCTGTTCATGGATCACACCAAGCTCAACAGGGAATCTTATGCCGACTACACTTGCCTGAAGGTCGTCGATGCTGCACGTTGGCTCATGGTCCTACCTTGATACAACCCCTCCAAGCCGTCCCCGTCACACTAGACACATGCCATCAACCTGCAGTATTCCATCACACATGGACACATCTTAGTCACTCATCCGCGTCGCACAGGAACCCCCTCAATATAAACCAACCCGCCCCTCATCTCCCATTTTCGCCCGGCGTTACCCAAGGCCAACTCTTCTCCTGCCGTCCCGCCCTCGAGGCCTGGGAAGCATCACGAACCCGGCTTGACATCACTTTGTGCGATGCCGTCTCTTTCGGGATACCCACAGGCACAGAGGTTGTGTCGCTACGACTAACTTCCTCCAAATCTTGGCCCTCCCACCCCTTCTCAAGACATGCCGATCAGGAGGCGTCCGCTGAATGGTTGACCAACTATTGTGAGTTTCGTGGTCACGGAGGAGGAATGGCCAGGCACTCCTTTCATTTTTTGCGTCCCGCTTCGATGTTTGTGCTTGTCTTCCTCAGCCTATGACAGCAATCCCCTCCATCACAATAGCGGCCAACCCCCGACTGCCCTGCCCGCGCGGGGCGTGAAATGTGACGAGTCTCATTTTTTCGCGGCCCTCATTTGCGCTGGAGCACATGGCAAAGGCGTGTATCTGTGCCATTGTTTCCAATCATGCATACGCTGTGCATTCGTGGCTCCTGCGATCCCTTCGCCCACCCTTTCACAGCCGACCGGGGCCCAAGCCATCTTGACTCTTGCCCAAGCCATCACATCTAAGGAGCGCGCCTAAATCTGCAACAACACCCTTGAGTACTTCGTAGCCGTAACCACACATTGTCGATGGCGCGCATGCAACCGCTATACATCATCGCGTACGCACATGCCGCGCCTTGTAAGCAACGGGAGCCCAACATCAAATAGGAAGAGAGGAGCGGCATGGGCTTGTCCAGCCGGATCTCTGCCGAGCGTCGATATCGCGCGCAGCAGAAAGCTTTCTTTTTCTCAAAAGTAAAAGTAAATGAGAGGGGTAGGGCGTCAACAACGCTATCCAGATTGAGGAGATAACCACCGGTGTCGAAGCCGGTATGTCCGGAGTCCGAAGTATGGACTACGAAAGCACGTATTACATGCGCCGTACGTAAACCTAACGACGCTTCGAAACATTTCCAAACAACCAAAAAATACCTGTTCTATTTATTGCTTTCATCACTCTCCCCGGGGCTGGGATCGAGATGCATCCGCCATCGCGCCATCCCCCGGCGCGAAACAAGTCCTCGACACCAAGAAACTGCCGTCTATGGTGGAATCATGGACCGCATCAGGATGGGTGCCAATACCTTACCAAGACGAGCAAGGCATCCATCCACTCGCTGCCATTTTCAGCAATATCTCCTTGGCCCTTAAAGGCTTGCCCTAAATGCTCATGAGATATGGTGCCCGTGGCAAGCGGGCCGGCCACCCATGCGCATGCTGCCCTCACCAAGTCCGTAACCCTCGCGACCTCTGCGGACCATTCCTACTCGTCGTACTTCGTACCTGTCCCTTAATACCTACGATACTCCTGCTCCTCCCCTGCCAACGGCCGCCCATATCCATGCCAGAGAACCAAAAAAGGAAAATGGAACATTGGCACCAAGTACGGAGTACGAAGTACGTAGATGCTGGCGGACCCTCCACTTGGCCTTCTGTGCGCATTGCCTGCAATCTCCGGATGCTTTCCCCGGCTGCGTACATGAAAACGTTCACGCAGCAGAGGCAAAGAAACATGACCATGCGCACAGACGATGCCGGTCAGCAAGGCGCTGGTTGTCCTTATCCCAATCTCTCTTGGTTCGAATTCTCTGCCGCAATGTGCGGCTAAAATAACATGTCTTTGTCTAACAGCCCAACCCAGTCCCGTTTGCAGAAATCCAAGGCAATTTCGGAAGGTGCGTTTGACGCACTATTGCCTGCTCAAAAATCCTCGCAGTAAATAACGCCTGTAATGCCTACCCATCCAAACAAAATCCAAGGTATCCAAGGGTTGAACATGTGTACAGAGAACGCTTTGCGCCGACGTGCCGTTAGGAGAAGTGTTCGGGTGGAACCCGATGATGGGACAGATCAGAGACGTGGTGCTCTTAGTTCCAACTAGGTGCGCCCGCTTTGGCCTTTCGTCCAAGACGCCAGACAGGTGCCATCTAGGGCATCTCAACCCCGGCGATCATGTGGGGCAAGGACGAAGATGCTGGGGATGCCACATGGGGTGGGATGTGCTCAGTCGTCAATCTTGTTCGACTGTCGTCCTGCTCCTTCAAACCCGGTCCTCCGGCTTTGGCCGTATTGACCGTGCTTCCAACTGACGTTTCCTTTCCAGCTTCGCGTAATGCAGCCCACACGCATTGCAGAGTGTCCGAGCACCATCCGGGCCACGTCTCCATTCGGGGGTATCGATCCTGTTGCAGCTATGGCATCGTCCAGGCGGCGCAGCTCGCTACACCCCAGAGTCAGCGTGTTGCCCCCTCGTCGTGGGGAAAGCGCAAAACTTACTCCTCGCCTCTTCTTGACTTCATGTTGCATAGCATACTGAGGTTTCATCCCATCTCCATACATGGAGACATCGTGGTCTTCTTCATAGGCTCCCTTGACTTTGGTCCCTTCTCGAGCCCTCTCGCTCTGGATGGAAGCTTGTACTGCATCCTTGACTTGCTCGAGCGAGCGCTTGATCAAGTCGACATTTGCGAGCATCTCGGAGACCTCTCGTTCTGTCGGCAGTCGCTCGGGGATAGGCTGCGATCCATGCTGCTCTCTCGCGATTCTCGTGTATGCCTCTGCAAAGTTGAAAATAGTTCGAGAAGATGATCCGATCTGTGGGCCTGTTAGCAAACTCTTCTATCGTCTCGTGTATGGTAGCACATACGCGGCTCAGAGAGTCCTGGTAACTCCAGGTCTCGAAGTGCCTGTTCAGCGAGGGATCATATCTTGCTCGGTTGGAATAGTCCGCCTCTTCGGGGTGCATTGACTGTCCTCGCGGGTCGTAATGGCCAGGTGCGATAGGGACAGCGTGCCGCGGAGAGATGGGATAGCTGGGAAGCGGAATCTGACCGGGGGGGAGTTGGCCAGGTTGATAAGGGTGAGAAGTAGGCGCAGGTGGCGGCGGCGGCGGCGGGTGTGCGTAGGCACCGTTCGGCGGGTGCGAGTCCGAGGGCTTTTGTGGATGTTGAGGGGAAAGCTCAGACTTGGTTGGAGGCGTAGGACGCCGGTCAGACACCGGGGGCAGGCTGTGCCGTCCATTGAACGGCGGCCTCGGGGAGTCCACAAAGGCGGGCAACGTCTCCTGTCTCTGGGGGAAGGATGAGGCTGGATGTAGTGGCTGCGGCGAGGCGTGCTTGTCGGATTCGGGGTATTGATGAGTAGCTTGTGTGAAGGATGACGGCAGGCTAGAACCAGGTTGCATGCTCGATTGTGCAGGCGGAGGGTACTGGCCAGGCCTCGTGCCGGAGATGACCTCTGAGATGGACGGCAATGACTGGCGATTTGACGACTCGTTGTCGTCGGATGACCTCCGAGATTCGGAAGAGATCATGCTGGCGGTGTTGGCACCGGCGGCCGAGTGCTGAGCGTAGCCGGAGAAGGACTGAGGGGGGTAGTGGACGCTCGGAGCGAGAATGGTGGCCGTGGCCATGGCAGGCTGGTCTTGTTGATAGCGCCTGTCGAGATGCTCTCGCTGGGTTGCGTACGACAGAGGAGGCGGTGGCGGTGCTTGATGTTGTCGTTGATGATGATGGTGGAGTTGTTGTGGATCAGAGATGGTGACAGAGGAGTGAAGACTGAGGGCGAAGGGGCATGTTAATATGCGAGGTGGACGCACGAAACAGATGTACTCGTACTTGGCAGACAGAGGGTAGTCCGTAGCTGGTTGGAGGAATGCAAGACGAACCTTTGCCGGGATCCAGAGTCACCCGGTTCCATAGCGCGCGTGGCAAGGACCAAGGAGGATCTGGCGCAATTTAGGGCCGTAGATACATCTGACCTAGGCACGATTGCTGGACTAAGCGCGATGAGATCGGTCGACGAACGAAAGGGGACGATGCGGCGACAAGGGTCGTCGGCTGACAGCGGAATCCAGAACCGACAGTGACGACGGTTTTGGTTTTGGGGGTGGGAAGGGGAAAGGGCCAGGTGAAATAAGAAAAGAAGGAGGGAAAACGATGAATCAAAGAGGAAGAATACGGGATAATAACAATAAAAGGATAATAAAAAGTACCGATGGCAGTAAGCCACTCGAGAGCCAGCTTCGACCGGGGCTAGTCAAGATCCGACGCGATGGCGACTCCTCGTGGTGGCGTTGGCGGGATGCTGAGCAGCACGAGCAGCGGCAGGCTCAGCTTGATCCAATGGACCAGGGTCTGGAGGCGTAATCCGTTGCGGAGGGGGGCTTGGTCCTAGTCAAGACACGACCAGGAGCGCGAGATGGGAGGAGTGGAACCCCAAGCCCAGAGATCCGCGGCACTGGATTGCACTTGTCTCTCTGCGTTGGGGGGCGGGCTAGCGAGTTTAGCTTCGCGGCGGGGGTCGGGTACAACGTGGGAGGACGTTGAACGAGCAGGGTCGTTTCTCAGGTCGCGGCGCGTGTTGGTGTGGTGTGGTGTGGTGAGGTGTGTGGCGTGGCGTGAGCCTAGAGACAGCTGGAGGCGCAGGACGGGGCGTATCGTATCGACTCGCACGGCGGGTGCAGAGCGGGTACGGGGCACGCCTAATCGCACTGGAATGTCGGGATGACGGACGTTGAGGATTGAACGTCGCGTGCAGCGGGCGCGCTAGCTAAAATGACGGCCAAGAATGTGTTATTTTTGCTGGTGTCTCTCGGCTGGCAACGAGACGACGCACGGCTCCTGGTGACTTGTCGGGTTGACGATTCGCCATGTGGACCCGGTGCTTCAAGGCTCTGGCATCTGTTCGTCTGCTGGGGTGCCCGTGTCGGCCATGAAACAGGCATGCAAGCCTCGCGGGAGAGGCTGGGCAGAGTATGTCGAGGCAACACGTGTGTGACGACGMCGACGGCTGCTCGTACGCTGTGTGCGCGCCTGTGGTTGCTTCGATCTGCGATAGGGGCGCTGGCAGATGCAAATATCCGTACCTAGGCCAGTGGGAGATGGCCAGTGGGAGATGCTTGAATGGAAGATGAAGCAGGCAGGCCAGGCTGGTGGCGGTACGGAGATCAGCCCGAGGCAAATGTCTGGTGGCGTCAACCCGCGAGGCAGGAGCGAGACCCAACCACGTCGGCCAGACTTCGTTCAAACAAGCAACTACCTACCCAATACCTAATAATACGTCGTCCAGGTGAGGCAGGGTCGTAGCACGATACCTCTGTAGATCTTCTCCCCAGCACAAGACGGAAGGATGACCACCATCCAAACTCCAAACGCCCGACGAGCTCSCTCGCTCGCTCGCTCGCATGTGCTGGGGGCCAAAACGGCTACCAAGAGATCCTGTCGTATTGCCTTGCAGGTCGCCGTGCCACGCTTCCTGCACGGGCAAGCAGGCCAGCAGCCAAGACCCAGCATCAGCAGGCATGCCTGCATGAGATGAGATGCGGGTTAGCTTGGCTGTCGACGCACGGTGATGAACGAGATGGTCACAGCATCGTCACGCACATGGCCTGCTTGTACAGCAAGCACATGGGAGTTACCGCCTGAGCGAAACCCGACCTTGCCGCAAGCCCATGTAGAAAAAGTTCAGCTGCCTGCTATTAACCTGTACGATACTCCGTACAGGCGGAAAGATGCAATGACCCGGCTGGCGAAGGCGATGGCGATGCCGTTGCTGCTGACGGGCGTGTCCGTCGAGGCTTGCGGAGGGCACAGACGTCACGGCAACCTGCCGAGGTCATCATTTAAGATATTGCCGCGATCGTGCCGCACAGTCGCAGCAATGGCAAGAGAGAATGGACACCGAGCTTGGCGCGCTCGAGACGGATGGACAGGGGAAAGGGTGGGCTCGCTTCCAGCGGAGGAGCAAGGCATCCACTCTCTCTCCACTGGGGTGGGCATGTTCCGTTGGTCTAGGGCGGCAGCAGACGACTGTCAATGGAACATTATGAAAAAAGGTACGTATGCATGTGCAATCTGCCCATGAGATGGATAATCCTCCTCGGCCGCCAGCCCGAACAAGAAAAGCCAAACGGGTTCTTGCCGTGTTCTCGATTTTCGTCGTCAAGAATCTGCACCGAGGGTCTGGGCTTGGGCCATGACTTCGTGCAGTAGCGCTACGGTCGCTTGGGTGTTCATGAGATCTGCTAATCTCAACCACCAGGATGGTATCACTAACTTGCAAGGGGTAAGTTGCAGAGCACGGCACAGCACGCGGAAAGATACCACAAGAAGTCGAATCACTACCTACGATATCTGCGCTGCCTCCGGTGCACCTGACTCTCGGAACATGCGCAGCATTCAATAGCTTGAATGGCTAGAAAAAGAATGCTCCTGTGACTGGACAGTATGCGAAACCGAGTCGAAACTTTTGCCACGGAAGCGAATCGACCACTTGAAGGGCGGATTTGTGCTCGGACGAAGCACATCACCCTTCCTCACCTGCTGTCGGGCGTCCATATCGGTCATCCTTGGAGAATCACCTGTGGGCGAGTTTACCGACGGCCGCAGCCCGCGGCTTATAGGGCCTGCAGAGAAACAAGACATCAGTCAGCCCAGGACCCCGGCGCTCGCTCCATTAGAGGCATTGCTTTTGGTCGCGCATCCACTCTCTCCCACCAGCGCCAAACAGGGGGATTGCCCCAGGCCAAATTGGGGGAGATGTGTATA
>LFRF01000051.1:0-108583 GCA_001189435.1 Tolypocladium ophioglossoides CBS 100239 | reverse complement strand
GTGTCCGGTTGTCGCCGATGACAGCTTCCTGTGCTGAAGGGGGGAATACCCGACGTCAGTCAGGCCGGTGGGTGTGTGGGCGGTGCATCGAGCCCAAGGTGCCTCCTTCAACAGAAGGCAGCGGCGGCTGGTACGAAGTGCAGGGGAGGTCACTGCCAGCGCTGCTTGGAACTAACGGACAAGCTGGGACTGGGGTGCGTCGCCGTGGATGGCGGGCAGCCCGTGCAGCAGCGTTGCCAGATGGGGCCCGTCGACCTAATCTCGCCCAGATCCAGATGGGCCCTCTTCGATTTGGGGTGGATCTTGATCACGCCAGGCCCAAGGCTTGGCCGCCCCCGGTTGGTCCCTCCTGGTATTGTGTCCACCATGTACTCGTACTCGTACTTGGTAATACCCATTGCACGCCCCATCCTTGAGGATGAGCAGACAATTGCCCACGACCGGCCGATGTGGGCACGGAGGGGCAGCGCCGAGGACAAAGCGACGGTGCTGTCGATGCCATGTGACATGGTCGTGCTCCAGAGGTAGGTATTACATACTCTACCAAGTACGTCCATTCTTTTGAATTTACCACCGGTACGGTCGTCGTTGAGTCATACCCGGTTTGGCTTTGGTGTATTTTGAACAACACGACCGGCGGCAAAGCGAACTCAAAGCGGATCACCGCCGGGAGGTGGGGTGGAGTCCTTGAGTCATTGCGAATATATGTTGAAGGACGGGGTTGCAGGCCTAACAACCGCCAACCACGACCCCAGCCAACTCTCGTCTCGCTACCGACTCATGGCCGACCCCATCTTCTGGGAGGCCCATTGGCTTCCAGAACGACTCGAATGCGACCCTGAGCCGACCGACGGTGTCCAAAGTCCGCCATGCGCATGGTGTTATTACCCCATGGACTACCTTCAAGAACAGCGCAAATTCGAGGCATGTCACGGTCACACACTTGAACGCCAGCTGTGGTGACATTCACTTACACGGTCGGCCCCCCTGAGCGCGCGCAGTGCTGTGCAGACAATGCGGCCTGCTTGCAAGCTGGTCTTACTGGCTTGTCAGCCGCATTGGACGTCGTCGCCGCCATTCAGGCTTTCTCCAAGTCGCCGTCAAACAGATGCAGCCTGATGCCGGTCGCAAGGTGATGGGGCAGCCCGCTGGGGAGCCAATGGAGCCTTGAGGGCCGTACGAGCGCGGCAACAGCCCGTCGGGCGTCATCTGCGAGGTCTCCAGTCGCGCTACGACTCTACTCATGAGAGAGAGAATACCACAACGGACACCCTTTTATTGATTCTACTTCTACTTCAAGTGCCGCGACCAGCTGCAACTCGGGCTTAGCACCAACACTTAGGTTTCGCGGATCCGCCAACCCGTTGCCGCGATGACAGTGTTCTTGTCTTCGGTTTTGCTTCTTCCCTCGTCCCAATCGCCTGGGAGCTCGGCCTGCCGGCTTGGGTGTGGCCCTCGTCATTTTCCCAAGCATCCTTGTTCCTTGTTCCTTGTCCTGGTCGGCCGACGAAGTACTCGTATGCTGGCCCATCCTTTCCAGCCCCACGGTCTGCCGGGGGCTAAACCGCGGTATCGAGTGCCCTGGAGCGCACTAGCCTCGATCTGCCCATTGGCCCCAGCGCGCGTAGGTCTAAGACTCCCGAGGCACGAGGCCGTAGGCGGCCGCCGTTTGTTGGCTGAAGTTGTGCTTTTGCACAACATCGGAAATTTTGCTAATCTACGGAGTAACCAAGATGGAAATCTCGTGCCCGTCTGCAGCGAACCGAACATCGCTGTGTTCCCACCGCACAAGGCAAATCCGTCTTTAGTAACACGGGCCGGGCGTCTCCACGCATGCGCAGGACCATTGATTGACACCGATCCCGCGGCAGGTTGACAGTTTCCTCGTCGATAACAGTCCCCACCCGCTTCAAAATTGACTGGAGAGGTTGAAAAGGGGTCCAGACAGGGCCCAAGTGTGGAACGGTTTTGGAAAAGACTCGTCCCCTACTGTGGCGGACGATCGTCATTATGCCCGTGGTGGGTCGAACCGTGTGCTGCACCACGCACGCTCGAACCGTCGGGTATTGCTGCAAGTGATGCTGCAGCGTCGGACGCCCAACCACTCGCCTGCCACGGTGCCAGTGCAGCCCTTGTCGCATCACCATATCATATCGCATCCGTGCGGCTGCTTGTTCACTTGCAGGTCCGTGAGATGACAGTCTTTGATGAAGTCGACGGGCAGCTGGCATTGTCATCAGCGAACCCGTCAACTCTCGACACACAAGGCGCGCGTTCGCCTGATGCGCTCCTGCTAACGGACGGTCCATCCACAGGCCCGCCTGCATTCCTCGCCCGCACCACCTGTTTACTGGGGCCCAACTTATTCTTGAGTCGTCCGACGAGTTTCAAGTCACCTCCAAAGTATACACGGACGCGGCTCAGATGCCGAGATACCGCCCTTGGGCCCCATCTCTACTGCCCCCCCGCACGAGGCCTACGGAGTAGGTTCTGGCGAGATTGTCGATGATACCGACCTAGGCGGCCGTCGGTATGATACATTAGCGTCGCAGGAGTTACGCTGTGCCTTGTGCCTCATCGGGTGTGCTTCTGATCCGTACGGCATTCAAGGGTCCTCTGTTTATGAAGGATCTGGCGCTACTACGCATCTGGCGCCGTGAGCCTCGACCCCGAACCGTCACATGTCGGGAGGGCTTGCGCGCCGGCCAGCCGCGTGCCAAGCCCCTGTCACCGTCCGTCCGTCCGTCCGTCCGTCCGTCCGTCCTCCGTCGACATGCCCGGCAGTGGGCAATCGCCCGGACAGAAGTCCGGTCCTCGGCAAAAGGACAATGGCTCTTGCTCGGTGAACGACGTGTCCAAGCGTCCTCTTTCGTAGCGGTGAGTGACGGCCGGTCCATTCCATCAGTTTTTTTCTTTCTTTCCCGTGCCCTCTCTTGCTCTGTCCTCCGGCAATGGGGCCATCCAAGTGCACGGGCTACATCATATGCACCGCGCGTCACAAGACACGGTAGCGGGTTGGGCTGGGTTTTGGAAATTATTGATCTAGACCCTGCGTCCGTCGTCCACGACAGATCATACGTACATGACTCCTGTGTCATCCCAACTACAAGTTTATGTCCATGTCACGGCGTGGTTGTTGGTGAGTGTTCGTTCTGTCGACGTCGCCCGAGGCGAGGGCCGAGCGAGAAGCACTGGGCGATTTTGCTTTTGCCTCGTCTCTGGGGCACACGCTCTGTGCGTGCGTGCGTGCGTGCGTGTGTGCGTGTGTGCGTGTGTGCGTGTGTGCGTGCGTGTGTGCGTGTGTGCGTGCGTCCGCGCGATCTGGCCCAGCCAGGGGATCCCGCTCAGCCGCTCCCCTGACAGGATCTCCCCTGGACCCAGCAATGGGCTGGCCGACCTACATCAGAGCAATCTTGGCCATCTATCCCCACGATGAAGGACACGATTAGCTTCGCGCAGTGGTGGGCCCGGGGCCATGCTACCGCCGCGCGCCAGAAATGGGGAGTTTGGTTGGTGCATGTCGACTTGGGCAGGGGACCAGGTTGTTGCGCCAGCATGACGCGAATCGCCCGGAAACTCGAAACGATCTCGTCGAGCAGCCACGGGCGGTGCCAAGGGCCCCGACCATGTCATTCTGGAGGAACTCTTCATCGACGACTACGAGTACTTACGCCGCAGGTGGCACTGGTGGGCGTTGGCACGGCCACGATGCTCTGCTGGCTGCGACCCTCCCGGTCAAGTTTTGGGCTGCTCACCAGAATACTGATTACGGAGTAGGCAAGCATCCACGAGCAAGAGCGCCAGCGCCAGCGCCAGTACCCAGCACCGCACGGCCCACCGCAGCCCGCGACGCCAATCAGCGCATCAGTGACGGACATCACAATGATGGTATTGGCCGGCTGTGCGTGGAATCGTGGATGGATTGATGAAAATCATTGTTGGGCGTGTGACTGGGAGGCGGGCCGCCAACTCACCAACCTCCGACACCCTCCCTGTTGGAAGCTGACTCTTCGCGGTGCGCTTTGCACCAGTATCCGTGGCACAGCGTCATGGCTAATAATACCTCCCTGACTTGTGCTTGCCAGATGCTGTGTGACTTGAACGAAGTTGCGAGTTGCCTGACCGGGCGTCTTTAGGTTGGGTTGGCTGTTAGCTGTCGTTGCTCTTGTGTCGGTGCCTGCTTTCACAAAAGTTCCTCGCATCTCTCTCGTTGTGCATGATCGTACCTACGTACACAGCCACCCAACCTCCATTACCATCCATCACCACCGCCTCCACCACCGCAACGATCAGCTGCTGCACTGGGACTCCCTCCTCCAAAAAGGAGCAGCTTGGGAACCATCCGACAGAACAGACGGAGCGTGGAATTCCGGCTGGAGCATCTACGGCAGACGTGGCGTGATCTTGATGCAGTCACAGACCAAGAAAATAAATAATTTCCCTTGGACCCCATCGTTGGAAAGGGGGCCGATCTGGCCGGGGGGGAAATTAAAACTTTTCCAAAAGAGTCTCGTGCCGTTGCCCCAGATGCGGACTCTCTCTGCGAGAAACTGTAGCCGGGATGGACGGCGGAACGGAGTACTCCGTCGTACTCCGTACCCGGTCCCAACATGCGATGTCCGACGCCTGTCCCATCAACGGTGGGGGAGAGGAGCAGAGGCGTCAGCATCCCACGCGGAAACGAACTCAGTTTGGGAGCATCCGGGTCCGGGAGGCTTAGGCTGAAGAGCCAAGAAAGCAACCCCCGAACAGTGGCATCATGAGGGCATACCAGGGCCGGGGTTTGCATAAAGCAAGAGATGTCACGAGCGATTCGATCGTAAACGGTCCGCCGGGAATGAGATCCTGACCACATGGCCGTTGGAGAAAGTTTGGGGGCTGCAATGTCCGTCCAGGGCTCGTCCCCGAAGGTGACCTAATCGTGGACGAGCCCACCACGCCCTTCACCACGCCCTTCACCACGCCCCTCAGCGCTCTCGCCATCTCTGTTGGTTGGTTGGAATAAGTGGGTGACGGCATCGTTGAGCTCGTCTTTAAGAGCCGTCGTACTCGTAGTGCGCAAATTTGAAGAGACCCAGAGGCGGTGCGAGTCAGCCTCGTGTTCGGAAGCACCACGATCTGGTACTAATCCACGCGCTAATCGTGAGTGGCAGGGCAAGCCCATCCAAGATTTGGTGGGAAAATATTGGGGGTTGGGCGTGGGCGTGGGCCTCTCTAGGGTGCCTACTAATATTATTGGATGTGAGTTGTACTCCGTACAGCGTTGCTCCAAGCTCATCTGCATAACCACACGTGTCATATTTTTCCCGCCTGTCCACATTTTGTCACCTGTCAAAGGCGGAGGATCCTTCTTGGCGGATTCGGCCGGCCGGAAAGTGAGATTTTCTCTCGTGTCTTTTATTACCTCTCACTTCCGTTGCTTGTGGTACTCGTAGGTTACGGCCAGGCAACCAGGGTCACGGTCGCCGACTGGCTGGTGCACAGAGAACATGGGCATCGGCGGTTGCAGAATCTCATGCGATGCGAGGCGAGGTTCCCGGTTTGACAAGCTGTCCTGCATGCATGCGCCACCGACGACGACGACGCACGCTCCCCTCCCGCCCCCGTTCGATCAAAGGCTTGACTGGGAGAACTGGGGGCCGAAAGCGATGCTGACGGTTGTTGGCCCAAAACTTGGCAAATGAAGGCGAGAAGTGACAAAGGAGAAATCTGTGGACATTTGCGATCTCATGTGACGGATGCAACCCTGACTTGCAAAGGGAAACGTGTCGCATCAGGGACCAATCGACCACAAAGTAGTTAGCGAGGTGGGAAGCATCTCCGAATCTTACAACATCATGTCTGCGGGCCCAGGACCCGAAATTGCATGCTCTCAGCCCTCGGAGTTTCGGAGCCTCTCCTGTCAATACTGTCAGCGCCAGCCATGAAAGGTGACGGTGCGCAAAAGCCAGCGAAACAACTCCCTCAATGCTGCGTGAGCGCACGTCCAGCCGCAGTAAGACGGGCTCAAGGAAGCTGGCGTGGCGTCTACCCATCAACAAGCAGATGGGGGATTGCATCGATGATCGGATGCGGCATCAGCCGCACTCCTGTGAAGTATGGCATGCAGCAACCACGATTGTCAGGCGCACCATCTGGTCGAGAGGGCCATGGATTGGCCGACTAATGCGTCAAAGCCGTCACACCCGCGCGCCCGTTAGCTGCGAGTCCTGCGACCTGACATTGCATACCTGTAGCCGGGCGACGTGCCACCGAGCTGACAAATGTGCCTGTATCAGTGCAGGGCAGTCCCGGGCGAGGGTTGAGGAAAGAGCGAAGGCGGTGCATAATATGGTGTGATGGCAGCCTCATCTTCATGCCAGCCAGGCTGACCGGAGGAAACCGGTGAGCCCGGAGATGTTACTTTTGTCGGACATCCGCAACCTGTATGTGATACTGGCGCAGCTGGCCCCTCTGTCCTGCGCTGAGCATCTGCTGTTTCCAGTTAATGGCTCCCACAAAGGGCCGAAGGCCGAACGAAAGACTTGTCAAGATCCCACGCCTCACCGAATCCCGTCGTTATGAGCGAGTCGGTTGCCAAGCGAGGCATGAGCAGTGTTGGCCCGAGGCAATGGCACATCCATCCTTCCTCGAAGCGCCTTCCATTCGATACAATGGAGCCAACGCATCGTGAATTCGCAAAGTAAAAGGGAGGGGGCGTGTTCGTTGAAGACCAGCCCGTTGGGATCTGGCTGACTGTGGAGACATCCGATCGACTGATCCGGGACGATGCTAGATCGGGACGGTCTGGATGCGATCATACCACGTCAGCGCAGCGCCATGTGATTGATGCTGTCACGAGGTGGGCCGATTGCCCCCAAACCCAGTGAAAGGCAGTGCGCTGAAACGAGGCTCAATGGCGCCCGCTTGGCGCTTGATGCCTGAATGCAGTGTCGAAAGCTGAGGCCTGGACAACGCCAGAGGACGCCGCGAAAGGGAGGATGAGGCATGAAGTGGCTTCTGCCGTGGGGACCTGCGTGGACGAACAGAGTACTCCGTACTCCATACCCTGGTGGCCTCTCCAAGCGACTCTGTTCGCGCCCCAATCACAAATAAGCCTCGCTGGGGTCGCGCTTCGCGAGGGCCACTATTGAAGGCATGCGCCGTTGGAGAAAACATGACGAAGGAAGAGACTGTTGGTCGACGGATCCTTGCTCGGTGTTGTGACAGGTAGTAAAATCGGATCGCACCTCAAAGCACTCGTGTGGTATTTAGAAATGTGCCGCCGCGCGAAGCGTGGCGGAGGCAGGAACCTGGAGGCATCACGCCGTTGGGTGGTTCCTGCCTCATCCATGCAAGCGTGCGTGATGTTCGTTGGCGGTTGCCCAATTCCTCAGTTGATATCGGTAAGGAAGGCGCATCCTTCCCCAGGTTGCAGCCTCCCACGCTTTCTTCCACTAACCTCAATCGTCTTCTCACCCGCAAGCCACGAAACCTCCCCATGGTCATAAACCCCAGGTCTCCGAGGAATCACGCAGAGCACCCGAGCCTGCCGATGCGTTCACCCCGGTCACTTGCTCGTGTGTACGAAGCGAGTACTTCGCGCGTGGGTCTCGCAGCTGTAACATACGAGTACTGCGTATGCTTGTTCACAACCAACGGCACCAGCGGCGCGCCAACTACGGCACAGCTGAACCTCTCGCACCAAACCCCAGCCCACAACCCACTCAAAGTCGCCAGACCGTGGCCCCAGCTCTTGGACGAGCCGAGTCGAGCAGCCCCCTTTTCCGCGGCGAGGCGTCGACCAGGTGGATCGGCAATGGCGCTTGGTTCTTTTGGTTTTCCCACAGCAATCTGTGGACGCTATCCCCCACTCACACCGGGGCATGCGCGGTTGCGAGATTCACGATACAATCCTGTACTAGTCCTACAGCCTGTACATGTACGATGCAAGTGCATCAGCCACAAACCACCGAATGCTTGCATTGGGGACGGACCCCTGATGAGGGAGCGGCATGGTGCATCAAATGGCGGGTGGCTTGTTGCGCCTTCTGTCTGCGCGCCATGGCCCCGTGCTCAACTCGAGTCAGTCAAGCCGCTCTGTGCCGTTGCAAATATGGCCACTGGGGGCATGGTTTCGATGCCACCGTGCTGGGAACATGCATTCGGTTTCCGGGCCCGAAAGCAAGAGCTTTGCAAGACAATTTATATCACAAGCTGCCGCATGTGATATTCTGCCGACCAAGTCATTTCTGACATTTGGGGGCGGATGATGCATCCCAGACCCCCGAGAGACAGGCAGGTATCCACGTGGCGCATGGCTTGCAATGGTACTCCGTACGAAGCCCTCGGACACCAGGCTCGTCGCCAACACACGCAGGACTTCCATCGAATACTTCGTACGCGTACGGCACAGTGATGCGATATGTGGTGCCGTCTGGGGTTTCTTGGCCGACATTGTGGATTTGGCCAAGCTAGTCCAGAAGCCTCGTGGGTTTCCATGGCAGTTGGAAACCCACGACTGCCAGCACTGAAGAGAAGGGACTTGACGACGTGAGACTACGAGGACTCAGAGCGTGCGCCGGACAAGCTGCGATACGGGGCACTCGCTGCCGACAACCGAATGGGGGGAACAATGCATGTGAAGTCGAATCCCTCTGCTGACGGACTGACGGCTGCCGACCTTTTCAATAGATCCAGCACGTACGGGGATTGTTAGTCGTTTCACTCCTACGAGTACGCCGTACGAGTGCAGGACAGTAGCACTGAAGTCTTCCATCGACATGCTGCCGCGCCGAGGTCTCAGCCCTGCCGACAGCCGGTGGTTACAACTGACATGCCGCACGACGCGAGAAATCACAATCGTCGGACGTTAAGTCGCAGCTGGTTTTTGCTTCTTCTGCCCCTCGCCAGCGAGGTTAAATTTCCGGCTTCAAGGCCAAAGGTTCCCGCCGCCACGATGCAATGTTCAGCCCGTGCATCACTCACTCCAGGTACGAAGTACATCGCACCTATGTGCAGTGTTCTCGGTTCCATCTCCATGTCTTCTTCACTCAAGCGTCTTGTAGGTGCAGGCCTAGGCTCGATCGGTCGGTCACATCTAAATGTCACTGTAACCGACTGCACTTGCTACCTTGGCTTATTAGTTGGCAGTCCAGGAATCATACCTGTTGCGCACGCCAAGTTGCTGCACTCAACACACGAAGAATCGAGGAGAGAAATTATCCATCATCGTCTTGACGTGTTGGGACACTGCATCTTTGCCCTCGGCGTACGAGTACCGAACAGGACGCACCGCCCCTGCTCCAGTACGAGTACAAGTACAACGAAGCCAGGTACGAAGTACGACGTTGACTCGGATGGCTTGTAGGGTTACTTCGTCCCTAGGGCTCTTGGGTCTGGAATCGTGGATGGCATCACGGACGTCAATGTCCCCAAGGATCTCCAACCAACCAGACATACGTGCATACAGAGCGCCCTGCTCGGCGTTGGCGTTGCGAGTACTTCTGCCAAGGGCGTTTGCCGTTGGCAAGGCTGCAACTCACCGTTGGCTCTTTTGTCCCATCGCTCGTCGGGCATTGCAGCCATCATACAGTATTAATATTACAAAGAGCAGCCTTCTAGTCGATACATAGCACGTTCGTATGCAAGTCTATCTGCATGTACGGGCACTGTACCCCTGGCCATTCTCCCCGCGCTCGGGGTCTCGAAGAGGTAAGTTCGGTCAGCCACGTCCGGCAGTGTGTGTGCGGACGAGTAAAGCCGCTTGTATCTACTTCGTACAAAGCATCGGCTGTTAAAGATCGAGGCATATCCATTTGTTGGGGAACTTGTGAGCGCGTCTGTGTACAGGGCTGCAGCGTCGACCTCGGACCACCTTCGTCCAGCTCAGCTGTGTGGTTGCAGAACCGTCAGCACTTCAGGAGGCCGCCTCGTGGACAGGGCGGCAGACACGGTTTCTTTGCACGGTTTCGGGCTGAGATGCAGCTGATGCGCAGGCGATCTGTGGCTCTGTCGATGTTGTATCGACAATTTGGGGGCTAAATGGCTGTTCCATCGTGACTCGCTCCATCAGCGGAGAGGGAGGSAGGTGTGCGAAATGCCGGCCAGCCGCAACTCAATGTTACTTTCCGATGAAGGTTATGGCGGCTCATGGTTTACGGCTCCCAGAGTCGCACAGGCGCTCCGAGACCCTGGCGGTGCAGAGTGTCAGAACCTCTGAGACCGCGTCTCGCTGAAGACAGGTACTGCCCTGAGGGACGCTGATCGACTCTTGGGCGGGGCGGCATGGGCTTCACGAGATCGAGATTCCAGAGTTGGGGTGGAACTGCAGGGACAGGGCCCAGAGTGAGGCTGCTGCTGCGATTGTCCTTTCGCTCTGGCACGAAGTACGGAGTACAGAGTACGTTAAAATGATAAATCCGGGAGTCCGACGGCCTGGTAAATGAGACCCGTGCATCTGAAACGGTCACATTTCCGATGTACCGGAAAGGGAGGGAAAAGATGAGCAGGAAACAAGCAACGATGGCACGCCATGGTGGTTTCACGCCCCGTTCACCACACCTCATCAAATCTGGTTTTCCCGGTAACGGTGGCTTTTCGTTTAATGTCGCTGGTGGAGATTTGCCCCCTCTTCCGACCTGCTGGGCTGGTGGGTTCCGGAGGGCCATGCAAGCTTCCCCGGCAGACATCATGATGGCTTTCCGCCGATGATCCGAGACATGTATTTTTTGCCCATTTACGAAGAAGTCACGCACGGCCCGTACGGATTAACAGGGCATAGTTTGTAAGTCCAAGTACGAGTAATATGTAATGTCTTTTTTAGGCACGCAGTGCACCCCCTACGGGTCTAATTAGGAGGGCGGGCAAAATCGCCAATCTTCGAAGTAATACGGAGTAGATCGGTCGGGTTTTGGGATCGCGGGGACGAGGCTTGGCTGCTGACTGAACAGACGTACCGTTGGTAGGGGGGTCTGTCAATTCACACTGTTATCGCCGGCCGGTCGTAAGCTGCGGCCGACGGGCCTTGCTGGCCGCGAGGGCTCGTTGGTCGGGCGCGAGACAGTGTTGTCGGCTGGTTGGTCGTTGGTGATGAGTGTTGGGCCAATGGAATGGAAATGCTGAGATGGGGTTGACGGGGGATGGGGGAGCTTCGCGCAAGGGCTTGGCTGCGAGATTGATGGGCTGGAGACACAACGGCGGTGGTATTGGCCGGTTCTAGGGTAGGTCGAGGCTGGCCCCTGGAGAATGGCATGTCTGGCGGCCGTTGTGCTTGATATCATAGTAAGTTTGTGACGACAGAGTTTGTTATGTCTACGTGAAACGCCTGGGAGAAGAAGACTAGTAGAAGTGCATTTTCCTGACGCTGAGGCTCTTGCTTGTGCTTTGCGACTTGCGCCAGCACATACACGACGAAGACATGATTCACACAACCCAACTTTTCAAGACAGGTTGGACAAAGACAAACAACCACTCAGTATAGGTAAAACAGACGGAGTGGCTTGTCCATCCTTGTTCAACCAGGTACTCATCGCCATCAAGAGCAGCATGTCACTGTTGCTCAGCGGCCATCTCGGGGACGGCCCGAACCCGGCCCCCAAATCATCATGATTATTTATTATTAAAACAGATCGTGCCCCCCAGCGTCATCGGTCGTCACGCTGTCTTGTCTGCCCTCATAGGTTGACACATCCCTGGAGCGGTTCTGCCTGGTGTTCCCGATATACACGTTATACTGGACCTCTGCAGCCGCCACTTCTGCGCGGCCGTGTCCCTGTCGCTCAAGTCCAGGCGCGTCAGCTTAAACATCACCGTCCACGGCTCGTCGGGTTGCAGGACGATCTTCTCTAACCCGCGCAGCTGCTTGGCCGGCCCGCCGGGGATGCCAACGTACAGCTGGACGACCTCGGCGCCGAGTAGGACGCCGGTGTTGCGCACGTTGACGTTGACGTTGGAGACGACACTCAACAGGTCTGACTAGCCGCCGCCGGCGACAGCGCCAGAGGGGTACTCGCCCGTGTCGGTGCCGGGCGTGAGCTGGATGTTGATGTTGGACAAGGTTAAGGTCGTGTAGCTGAGCCCAAAGCCGAATTCGTAGCGGGGCTCGATGCCGTGCTTGTCAAGGTACTTGTAGTCGTGGTACACGCTCACGGAGAAGTCGGATTGCGGGAGTTTTCGTACTGACCCTCGGGCAGGTCTGGATCCAGCGCGTGGCCGTGGTCGGAGTTCCTCTTGGCCACCGTGTAGGGGAGCTTGCCGGAGGGGTCCGGGTCGCCGTGGAGCAGCGAGACGGCGTCGCCGCTGTCGCGGCCGGGGAGGTGTGCAAAGATGATGGCCGTGACATTGCGGTGGTCGAGGAAGCCGTCAACGAGGCGGATGCCGGCGTTGTGGAACACGACAACCGCCTTGCTGCATTGAGCTGCCACGCTCTTGATCAGGGTGTCGGTGTAGTTGTCATAGAGGGCGGTGGTCTTATCCCTCGCAGGCCCAGTCATTCAAAGACGATGCAAGTGTCGGTGAGCGGATCGACGGCGGGCCCAGGGGAGAGAAAGTTGTGGAACGGGGTGTATGGTCTTGCACCGCCCTGACCTTGAGGGATTCAAAGGGGGAGGTGAACACGGCAGGTGTCGTGGCACTAGATCCGCAGCCGCCGATGAGGGTGCCGTTTCTGCCAATAGTCGAGTGGCTGGCATTCGGGCTTGAAGAAACGACATTCGAGACGAGTTCCTAGACATCAATCGACTCGTACCGGCGGGCCAGCGGCCAGGGCGAACAAGTCGGGCGACTTGGCCGAGCACGCGAACGGGGACAGCATGCGGGGGATGTCGGGGGGTGTGTGTATTGGTGTTATTGACGACGGCATGGCCTTCGACGGCGCCTTGGAGGAGCATGGGGAGGGCGCTGCGATCACGTCCGTCGACGGCCTCGTGTGGCTGCGTGACATCCTCTGGCATGCCGGCGCCTGGTATTGGGAAGTGGGAGTCTTGCCTGAAATGGTACTACGTAGTGATGACTCTGGTCCACCGTTAGCATCGTCGAATGGCCGTGCGGATGGCAACCGGGCAGCGCCGTGGCTCACCTGGTGCCGCATCAGTCACGCGAGACTCTGGGACAGAGCCATTCTTGACAGCCTCAACGGGGTTCTTGCCCCAGGACGCGTCACCGCTGGGCATCGCCATGTCTAGACCGGCGAGCACGGGTGTAACACCGGCGTGCTGCGCACCTCAGGCTGAAACGACGAAGCCCTAGGGGACGTTAGACGTATGGCCAAGGCATGTTTGGTACCCTGGTGTGACGTACTTGGAAGCCAAGCTCTGTCTTGAGCAACCAGTTGAGGGTCTTGCTGTTGGTACGCGATCGACAGACTAGTAGAGGTTTGTCCGTGTGAGTCGGAAACTCTTTGGAGCTCGAAATGGGTTGTACTCACGGGCTGGACGGTGTTGTGGGTTGTTGCAATCTTCTTAGTCGGGCACTCGGCAACGCGGTGTCCAAACTCCTTGCAATGGTAACTGCACATGTTCGCACTCCTTCCTTCCTCGCCACAATACCACTGCTCTGTCGCGAGTTCACTAATTCGCCGCCCCCTCATAGGTACCGTGCAACTCGCAATTCCTCGCTCCATCCTCGGCCCCATCATCATGGGTAAGCTTTCCCTCCCCCTCGCTTCTGCTCTGCATGCTCTATCCCCCTTCCTCCTCTGACACCTCGCAGGTCCGAAGCCGAAGCCCAAGCCGAAGCCGTACGCCAACAGCAAGGACCGCACCGCCGCGGACGACGATGAAGAGGACTAGCTCGCCAGCTCGTCACCTCTCTATTACTCCGGTCGACCGTATCCCGCTGGCCTCCAGCGCAGCCGACTCGCTAGCGCTCCTGGCAGTGCTCCCCTTTGAAGCAACCGAAGCTCACAACTGACGAGGTTGTTAACCTGTTCAGCGACACCGAGGACAAGGCCGACGCTGAGAGGGAGGATTTCATGGGGCCTCCGCGGTCGCGGTCGCGTCCCTCTCGCCCGGTCTCTAACGCTACTCTTGTCAGGCCAAAGTAAGTCTCCCCTCTTGCGATGTCAACTATTCTTTAGAACCGGAGCATAACGCTAATGCTACTAAAGCGCAAGATAATGACGAGAATGATATGCAACTAGAACACCACAACAAACATCCAGAACTCTCGGCATAACCCCAGAATCCGGATAGAGACATCGAAAACGCAACCCCAACCCCATCTCACTAGCAACTTCCAACCATACATCGCCTACCCCTGACGTCAGGCCAAAGATGCCGCGACGACGACGGCGACGGAGACGACGGCGACCCCACCGATAACAAACGCCTCGCGAAGCGTTCTAAAAGGAAGAAGAGAGCGCGCCGGCCCGAAAAGCCCATCCTAAAGGAAGCGCCTAAGTCGAATAAGCGCGCGGAAATATAAATGAAGACATAACCTCCTCACGCCTATCTCCATTTGCACTCGCCGGCGGGTCGAACCGCAGTACCAGGCAGGCCTATGGAGAGTGCAAATAGAGATATTCGTGTAGGTAAATGGTAAGAGGCAGGGCGTTCACTCTTCAACGAACCTCCGACGGCACGATCAAGATGGCGGAGAAGGTGAACTCTGAGATAACTCGCATCAAGGAGTCCCAGGAGAGCCTGAAGAAGCAGCCGACGTTGCGGGCGGTGCTAAGAAGGAAGATAGTAATGTTGTTGACTGAGAAACCGTTCGTATGAGTGCCCGATTTATGCGTGCCTGATTTATCGTCTGCTCTTGTAAAGTGATTCGTAGCCATGGCTATCCGCAGTCCTATTGCGCCATACCACGGCGCTGGGAGCAGGCCACGGGCGGCCACAGGCGGCCACAGTCGGCCATGGCACCTTGGATTGATCCAATGCCGCTTATAAGTCGAATTGCCTCATCACTCTAGTACATACGACCATAGCCACCAGGCAACTCAGGATCCCGTCTGATCTCCAATGAGAAACTGGCGAGCGCTGGATTAGTAGTTGGGTCGGTGACGACCAGCGAATCCCCAGTGTTGTATGTGCTTTTCTTTTTCTTTTTACCGTCTGGTTTCGTTATCTAGTTATCTAGTTATCTAGTTGTGAACTTGTGAAAGATGTGAGTAATTATCGTCTCCGTTCCTCAAGTGCAATCAATCGGGGCCATCTATTCTGGGTCAAGGGTAGCTACTTCGTACGACAGCCTCGATGCGTTTAATTGGGCCATTTTCATGGCGCTAATGGTGCAACTTTGGACGAGTAGCCGCCCATCCGACCTTCGGGGGCCGCATGTTTTCAATTTTACTGTAGTATGCTATCGTTTCGTCGTATCCTGCCTCGTACAGGTCGGACATGTCTCCCTCAACGCTGCAAGGCAGACAGGCCCGCTCAACTCGAGGGGCCTGGGTATCATTCGCAAATCAGCTGCCCCATTATCCATTCCTCCGGATCATCCAACTTGCCGAATGCCTTCGCTTTCACCGCTCATATCCGTTCGTCTTCTACCTCGGGAGCCCCGATACCCCTCAGAAAGGGTATATCTTTAAGCCCCTGGGCGAGCTTCATTGTCTCGTCTTCTCCTGTGCCAGGCGTCAATGGCACACCACCTCCGACCAAGGACTCGTACGTCTTGCACTGCTTTAATTCTGAAAACCACAAGAGGCGAAAAAGTAATAGAGAAAACAAAATATTGGCTCTGGTCCATATAGTCATACAAGCTCACCCCAACGGCTGCGGCGTGTCGGATATGCGGCTTTAGGCGTAATCGGGCGGTTGTGAGCGCGTGAAGTCGGCGGGGAGCGCATTCGTTGTTCCCATGAGTGGTGTCGGCATGAGAAAGCATATATACCTATCCATCTCTGGTGTGGAAAGGTGAGTAGTGAAACGGCCAAGAATCGATCCGAGGAATCATGGCCCTCACAGGATGAGTTGTTTCAGGTTGCGCTGGATAATCATGTCCTGCACAGAGCCCATGGTGATCTTGAGCAGGTTGGTGTCCGTCGCGTTGGTAAAGTGTCCGTAAATCTCCTTCTCGGGGTTCCGGCTCAGCGCGCGGAACTTGTCGAGGAAGTACTTGCTGGCCGACTTGTAATCGTCTTCCGGCCCGTGGTAGTCGGTGAACCCGTACTTGGTGATGGGGCTGTGGGGGAGCTTCTCCCTGAAGAGATCCATCTTGTTGAGGAAGAGGATCATGGCCGACTTCGTGAACCAGTGCGAGTTGGCGATGGACTCCCAGAGCATCAGGGCCTCGTTCATTTGGTTCTGCAGCTCACGGTCAGCCCACAGTACTTCAGTTGAGAGTCAGTGTCGGTCATATTGCCTTACCCCATCCTTGTCCTCCACCAAGCATTGATCATAGCCACTGATGGCGACGAGGAACAGTAGGCAGTTGACGTCCTCGAAGCAGTGGATCCACTTCTTCCGTTCCGATCTCTGGCCGCCCACGTCAAACATTCGGTACGTTAATTGGCCCAGGTCGAATTCGCTCTCGGTGATGCCCGTCGTCCTTAATCGCGAGCGGAGAAGGTCTTGGTTGTTTGGGACGTATCCGTCGGCCCATATGCGGTCCATGTCGTCAATGAAGCTGTATCCACCGGAGTCAGCCGTTATCTGAGATGGGGCGTAGATTTGGACAAACTGAGACATACTATGCCAGGTTGTCGTGCAGCGCATACTCGTTGCCTTTGGCAATTGCGGCTTTGACGCCGCTATCCTGCCACAGCGCCTTGATTGGCTCGAAATAATCCTGTGGCAGCTTCTCCTCTAGGCCAATCTCGTTCTCTACGAGAATATGGACCATGTATTTCTGCGCAAGTCGGACGAGTCAGCCTGGGGTCCCGTTGTCTCACGGATCATGCACGCTCCACGGGCCTCTTGCAGTGCGCCGCGACAAATGGCTCACGAGGCGGCGAGGGTGACTGGCACGAGGGAAAGAAGCTTACTTCGTTGTCTGGGTTGTCGAACTGGTAGTTCAGCTCGGTCATAGCTTCGTAGATGGTGCGGAACGAGTGGACAATGTTGCTGAAGATGACGGGCTTCCACTCTAGCCTCTCGTGCTTGTTGAAGCCTTGGGAGTAAATGAGCTTCATCTGCTTAAGAATCGTCGATTTCCCGGATTCTCCAGCTCCTGTTGGGCGCACGGCATGTCAGCGTTTCTGTCATTGTTACTTGGTACTAAGTAGAGAGCGCGGTTACACAGCATAGCAGCGGGCGAGTGAGTTGGTCGCCGTTGGACACTGGCGCGCGTGCGGGGGCTGCAGCTCTAGAGCTTACCTAGCAGGAGCAGCTTCACTTCTTTGGACAGGCGCTTCTCATCCTGGCGGATGACGCGGTCGATGTCGCGGGACCGGGCAGCGCCGCTGTTGTTCTTTTCGCGGCTGCCGAAGCACATGGTGGATTGAAGTTGGGCCAGCGTCGCGGCCGAACAGCGTAGGGAGGGAGAAGGCGGCTTCGAGTCGCGAGGTGGCAGTGAGGGTCGGCTTGTTCTGTGCACTGCGCCGCAATGACCCAATCCTCCGGTTCTCCCGGGCCACCTTTCTCGTCCGTCCGCCTGGGCTGACTGCGGTGCTCGCCTTTGAGAAGCGCTCGCCGTATCGCTGGGTCGGTGGTGGTGATTAAAAAGTGTCGTGACGTGTCGTGTCGAGTTGAGTCGAGTCGAGTTGAGAGTAAAGACACCCTTCGAAATCTAATCTAAGCGTCGTTGACCACGGCACGGTAGGCAAGATAGCTGAATAGGCGAAAGAACAGCCAGCCACGCGACAAGAGGAGGTAGACAAGACGTAGAAGAAGAAAATATCCCCCTCCTCGTCGCAATGCTCCGCCCAGGGCAGGGAACGTGGCAACGGTGGAGGATCCTTTATGATGATTTTTGGGCCCTCTCTTGTCCTGCTGCTGTCGCTGCACCTCGAGCTGCTAGCATGGGTGCATGGACGGGTCGCAGGAGTGGGCTGCAGGGGTCGCGGGGCGGGCGTGGACGGGGGCTGCCAGCTGCTCAACTGTTGTACGAGTACTCCGTACTCCGTATCTGAACAAGCAAGGTACCTACTGTACCTACCTAGTCTGAATCGTAGAATCCTGAATCTGCCATCCACCTATGCAGCCGAACCCCTTCATCCCTCCAAAGCGTAGGCCCCGAAGCCCCTATGTATATTATCGCGAGGCCTGCCCCCAATCTGAACACTAGGTACCTAGGTAGGTACGGAGTACCTAATGAAGGCGGGGTCTGCTTCGTACGGACTACGGTGCTTCGTACGGACTACGGACTAATAATACTCGCAGTCCAGTTGCAGTGGCTGGTCTAGTGGTCCCCTTCAGGCAGTTTCGGGCAGCGGGCAAAAGCAGGCGATACCTTCGCGCCATCACCGTCAGCTTTTGCACGTCACATCGGATGCAACCTCTCGCGTCTCTTAAACTTCAGCCCGCTTACTCTTGCATTCCACCCACCTGCCTGCACGTGGACCCGATGGACACGGGCTTTGGGGCATCGGATCGGGGGGTCGCTTCCGTTCAACGAGCATCCAAGCTGCCAGCCAGTGGTGACAGGCTGACAGCCCGGCCTCCAATGTGTCGATGTCCCTCCGTCTTCCATCATCGCCCACGGCGCGCACGTGCATGGGTGTAGCACTCGCGCCAGTCCAGCCTGTCTGATCCCCGTCCGGTCGCTCGGGAGCCTCCCGGCCGCCGTCATCCAAAGGGTTCTCGTGGCCGCACTGACGAAAGGGGGGGCCGAGACCCACGACAGTGCTTGCTTGCTTGCTTGCTTGCTCACAGGCATATCTGTGCATGGCGCAGCGATATTGCTGTCGAGCTACTGCTGGGCAATTAACAGTCGAGCAGCGAGCAAACACGCTCCTCGTCAAGAGCGCGGGGCTCTCCTTCTCTTTGCGCAGTTTCATGCCCTCTGGCCATCCACAGTTGTTCCCATTCATCAGTGGAGAAGACGTCAAGAGGCGCCTCCCTTAACTTCGTACAAAGTACGGACGTACGGACGTACGGACGAACAGAAAGACCTGGCATGGCGCCAGCACACTAGACTCGGCCTGTTCTGGCTCCCGAATGCAACCTGGTCGCCGCTGGCACTGGTGTCCAGTGCTGACACTAATTAACGGACATCCCATGCCGGCCAGGGCCCAGCACTAAGGCCGCCGCGCGGATGATGCGTTCTCGTTGGCGCAAGCCACCAATTTGCAGCTTTGAAATCTCCCGTCGACCAACGTTTGCGGCCAGCTATACCGCGTGGCACCCACGATGGAGGTGACGCCTCCGACGGCATTTGCGGAAGAAGAGAAGGTTGCTCGAACGCTGGCCCCAAGCGATGAACGGAGAACGAGCGCCAAGAGACGGAGCACTTCAGCCACTGTGGGCTACCCGGTCCCGGGTCCCGGTACCGGTTCCGGTCGCGAGGTCACTCAACCCTGACCACTTGCACCACGGTCACCACCCAATAGCACCGAGGAAGTACGCGATTCGATGGGCCCATTCATCCATCCACATGTTCCCTGTTACCACGAGCCCTCGTAATAGCCGAGGTGCCGGTTGCGAAAACGCAGGCCGTATTATGCCACTAATGCGTGTCAAGGCCGGTCTTGCTCGAGGGTCACCTAGTTCGTCGGATCGTCCTGTGCCGCCTCCTCACAGGACGAGCATGGTGACCCCTTGTTCGAATGTTTCGAGAATCCCAAATCTTGAATTGAGCAACGTCATTGGTCTGTCGTCGAATTCAGGAGTCGGGCTCATGGCAGCGTCCGCGTGGAACGATCGGTGACAAAACGCGATGTGACTCTGCAAGCAACCAGAAGGTACTTCTTCGTCCGTACGAGTATAAGTACGTACCACTATCGGAATTTAGGAAGGCCAAGCCTTCTGCAACCACCAACATGCGTCGTGGTACGTTCTCGAGTGGGTGCGCAGGGCTCCCGTCATCTCGAGGACTACTCGTCACAAGCAGGCCGCGAGTCATGTTATTAGCCGGGGAACGACATTGCCGAACTCGTACCGACCTATATGACAGCTTCCCATGGAAGCTTGGAAGGGTAGAGGTACGGAGTACTCCGTACTCTGGATTATTTTGAGGTGACATTGGGTATTTTCGCTACCGACTGCCGACACACACCACGACGACGTCTGCCAAGTAAGACCACGTTTGCAGGGTCGGTTGACAATGCTGGGTGGACTTCCAGTGCAGTTTCGGCTTGCTATCCGGCGGCCAACATGCGAACCGCTGCGTGCTCTGTGTCGACGTCGACGGGTGATGCCCCGATTGATGAGCCCGTGATTAAGACGAAGCAAAGGCGCCAGTGGCGGGTCCGTGCTCAGGATGCGACGCACACACAATCGTCCTGGACAAGTTACCGCAAAGTCAAATGGGCCTTGGCCGCCGAACATGAGCCTCAAGGCCCTTCGCCACAGTGACATTCCGACGATCGGCAGCAGTGTTCGAGCTGACGACGGGAGTATTGGTACTCCATAGCCACGCGAGCAATGCGGGTATATAGATTAACTGTTGACTCGGAAACGAACAGTTGGCGCCTCCGAACGGAGCGACCGATGACAACGGGAGGAGGGAGACTTGCGCCATCGAGGAGTGCTGCAAGGGATTCATAACGCCGCCTGACTGCGGGGTGCAAGTGCTCATAATATATGACGAGACAGGGTTCCTGGGTCGACGACCGACCCACGAAGAGCTCGAGAGGAACGTGGCTGGGACAACAGCTGGAGTCCCTGCACAGGCGGCGCGTCTGCTTGATTTGGTAAATTAATTCGCGGCGCCGTTGTTGGGCGCGTGGACGAGCTGTGTACCAAGTACGTACTCGTCCAGCGATTTTCAAGGACAATCTACTTCGTACGGATTGTTACCGAACCGGGGAAGACGTCCGAGGCTTTTCGCCGCATGCAGTTGCCCGGACTCTCATGTTACTTTCGTAGTCTTGACAGACTGGAATCCTGTCGAGCATCGTTTGATGCACAGGCAAGGGGGCACACGAGTTTGTCAGCAGCTGTAGCCACTGATCTGGGAGATGGTGCTTCGAGGTCGGCGGTTCTGCTGGGATGTCACGACCCTGGCCGTTGCAGCGTTACATTGTTCACCTTGACACTGTTGGTCCTTCACCGTTCGTTGGTCCTGCGTTACCAAAAGCAACACCAGTGACCAGTCGCTCTTGACCTGTTATAGCCTGCGCATTCAGGCCGTTGTCTCTCGGTCATTCGGTTGTTGTCGAATCAGAGCCAACGACAGACATTTCTATGAATGCACACACATGCACATAGAAAGGATTCCAGAAAACACTACGAAGTATCATATGAATGAACACCAGCAGCTGCAAGACAACTCTGTTGTTCCCTGCGGGCACACTGCATTGCCAGCATGATGTCGCGGTTGGAGGCGTATCGGGTTTGAAGCCATCTGGAGTCTAATGTAACGGAAAGGGCAAGCAAGGCACGAGATGGCTGATGACATCGACGATGATGCTCCTTGCATACTGAGCGACCACCATGGCTGCCTATATCTCCACTGTTTACGGATTACGTGCGAAGCAATGCAAGGCATCGGGCGCACGACGAATTTGCTGTCCAGGAGCCTGATCCAGGCCCGTGGCTGCGGCCCAACTGTCCCAGAGGCTCGGCATTCGCTGTTGTGCCCGCGGACGCCGCCAAATTTTTTGCCCCCGCTGACGTCGACTGGGAAAAAGCTGGAGCCGAGGAGTCCAATTCTTCTTCCGTCCTGCAACAACAACCACCACAACAACAACAAAAACTCACCCATTCCGCTTCACGCTGCGACAACAGCATTGCCCGTGATACCCCGATTGCGCGCTCCGTTCTCGACTTCGTCTTCATACTCCACCAACATGCCTGAAATCACGCATCCCACCATCAAGGGTGAGTCTGCCGAGTTTTTTTGCTACCCCGCGCTGTGTGTACTTTGTTGCCCCTCCATGGATGACGAGGGGATAATTTGACGTCACGTCGCGGCGTTGACGAGAACGGACGCTGTTGCTGCTATTTCTGTCGTTTTGGTGATTGAAACGTGTCTTTGAAGTCGTCACGGGCTTTCGATTTCGTCAATGGCACCCGAGACGGCCAGAACGGCGCCTTCGTGACCTGTCAGTCGTCGGGTGGAAATCTCAAGCGAGATTGGCATGACGTCGACCATCGCCTCAATTGCTCCTCGCCCGCGGCCCTGGGACCAATTCGTACATGGAACAAAATGCTGACGCGATGTACAGATGGCTGGTTCCGAGAGATCTCGAACATGTGGCCCGGTAAGCACCTATTCATCCCGTGCCATCAGCGCACCAAACTCATGCCCTGCCCACAGGCCAGGCCATGACCCTCAAGGTCGAAAAGGTCCTGCACCACGAGAAGAGCCAGTACCAGGATGTCCTCATCTTCAAGTCCACCAACTACGGCACCGTCCTCGTCCTGGACAATGTAATCCAGTGCACCGAGCGTGACGAATTCTCCTACCAGGAGATGATTGCCCACCTCGCTATGCACTCGCACCCCAACCCCAAGAAGGTTCTCGTCATCGGTGGTGGTGACGGTGGTGTCCTCCGCGAGGTTGTCAAGCACGACTGCGTTGAGCAGGCCATCCTCTGCGACATTGACGAGGTACGGGAGTCTCCATTCATATCTCATGGTTGACATGGGCCGGTGATGCTAAGACCCCACCCCTAGGCTGTCACCCGCCTGTCTAAGCAGGTCCTCCCCGGCATGGCCGAGGGTCTCAGCCACGCCAAGAGCACCGTCCACATCGGTGATGGCTTCAAGTTCCTCGACGAGTACAAGAACGCCTTCGACGTTATCATCACCGACTCGTCAGATCCCGAAGGCCCCGCTGAGAGCCTCTTCCAGAAGCCCTACTTCCAGCTTCTTCACGACGCGCTCCGCGAGGGCGGCGTCATTACCACTCAAGGTTGTATGTCTCAGTTTTTCTTGGGGAAAGTAGAGGAGTCCCTAGGAACGGCAGTGTGTGGGAACCTGGGCTGGCACAGCCGCCTTGTTTGTACCCCTCGTATCCTAGGGACTGCCCCAGGCGAGTGCTGCTTTCCCACAGCCCTGCTTCCGGTAGTCCCGTGTTGCACGAAGTCGCGCGCGCGACCTGCTGTAGTCGGTCGAGCTGTTTGTCGGGCTCTTTTCCTCCTAGCTCACCCTGCCATGCCTGAACGAGACGCGTCCTATGGCTGACTCGTGAACCACAGCTGAGAACCAATGGCTGCACCTGCCCCTCATCACCCAGCTCAAGAAGGACTGCAAGGAGATCTTCCCGGTGGTTGAGTACGCCTACACCACCATCCCCACCTATCCCTCGTGCCAGATTGGCTTTATGGTCTGCTGCAAGGACGCCAGCCGCGACGTCAAGGTGCCTCTCCGCCAGTGGACGCCCGAGGAGGAGGAGCAGAAGTGCCGCTACTACAACGCCGAGATCCACAAGGCCAGCTTCATCCTGCCGACCTTTGCCAAGAAGGCCTTGCAATAGGGGGCCGCTTGGAGAAGAGAGGGGGTGCTAAAAGGAGGATGTGCTTTGAGACCCAGGCCAGTCTGGTCAAGGCTTGATGAAAACTTATTGACAGACACACCTACGCGGAGCAGCTGCAAGCCCTCTGCCGGAATGGGGAAAATAAAATGTTACAAAATCATCTGATGCTTTTGTCATGTGCAGATCTGGCGACGCCCTTGAGCGCAAGGCTTGATTGATTATTTGACTTTCGTAATAATGGCCATATATCTACAGATGTGGCTTTTACCTTGAGAGGGTCTAGCTTTGTGTACGAGGGGTATCAGGAGGAGCTTGGCTCACATCCGGGTAGACGTCGAACCGGCGCTGGGTATTCAGGGGGATATTCTTCCTCGCCTCCACAATCTTGGCCCCGTCGAGCTCGGCCTCGATAATTGTTTCCGTCTCCCCAGCCTCGACGAGCACCTTTGCCATGGGGTCGACAATCATGCTGTGGCCCCAGGCGCTGTAGGACGCGCTCATGTCGCGCGCAGGGCTGCAAAGGGCAACGTAGATCTGGTTGTCAACGGCGCGGGCGCGGGCAAGCAGCTCCCAGTGCAGGGCGCCAGTGGTGAGGTTGAAGGCCCCCGGGTAGATGAGGGCGAAGGCGCCCCTGCGGGTGGCGATGGTGACGAGTTCGGGGAAGCGCACGTCGTAGCAGATGGCGACGGCGATGGTGCCGTACCCGGGGAGCGGGACGAGGGCGAGGCGGTTGCCCGGGCTGAGGACGTCGGACTCGCGGAAGGTGATCTTACCGGGGATGTCGATGTCGAAGAGGTGCAACTTGCGGAAGGCGTCGAGCAGGGCGCCGTCGGGCCCGAAGATGAGGCTGGTGTTGTAGTACTTCTCGGCGTTGTGCGGGTCGCGCTCGGGGATGGAGCCGCCGACAAGGAAGACGGCATTGTCGGCGGCCATGCGCGAGAGCGCGTGGAAGGATGGCGCCTGGTCGGCGGGCGGGGGCGAGGGGAGCAGCGTCTCGGCGTAGGAGGGGAAGTAGGCGCACCCGTAGGGCGAGTTGAAGCACTCGGGGAGGACGACGATCTTGGAGCCGGAGGCCGCGGCCGCGGCGACCTGGGACGCGGCGCGGGCGAGGTTGGCAGGCTTGTCGGGCCCGGAGGAGAGCTGGATGCAGGCGAGCTTGACGGGCTGCTTCAGCACGGGGCCGGGGTGGGAGGAAGACGTCATTTTGCGGACGAGGCGGGAGCGGAGGGTAGGGGAGAGGGGGCTCGTGATGAGGGTTTGCGGGCGAGAGAGGAGGAGGAGGGGACGGAAGGGGGACCGCATTGTTGGTTTGGAGGAGGTGGGATGTGGTTTGTGAGGCGGGAGGGGAAGGCCGTTGATGCGATGCCGGAGCGGCGGGTATGGGGTAGTGGAGACCGGGGCGGAAAGGGCCGGAAAGGGCCGGCTGGGGGTGAAGGCCCTGGTGCCGAGACGGGAGGAGCTAGGTACGGAGAAGTCCGTTCATGACGAAGAATCACCGCAGTTTTCCCCTCCACTGCCGTCTCTCAGCAATGCTCGGCACAGTGTCTGCGAGGTGGCTGGCGGGCACTCGCATCGTGCCGTAATCCATCTCGCCGCGAATGGCACTTTGTGGCACCGGGGCGGCCTGAGCTGATAACAGAGTGCCATTCGGGTTGCGGGGGTTGCGGGTGAGGCCCGCGCATGCTGTCACGCGTCACGACAGACGGGTAGTCGCATGGCTTTTATCAGCCTGGACCGAGTTCGGCGCGTGCAGCGAGTGCGACTCGTGCGCAGGCAACCGGCCATGACTGGACGGTGACGGTGCGCAGGCTCCATTGACAGGCCTAGGTTGCTAGGAGAGAAGTCCGCAGGAGGGGCCCGATCATCTTGATGCGTATCACCTGCAGCGGCGTGCGTAATTCCAAAGCACAGCCTCCAGGCCCGGCGGTCAAGGCCGGGTCACGATAATTATCTCGAGAACTTGGTCTTGCGCCACGGGCGGGAGCGAGAGAAAAGGGCGTTGCGGACTATAGTTGAAGGAGAGCCTGAGATGTGACAGGACAGACCCGCCGTACCACAGTGGGAGTCTTGCGCTAGTCCCAGCCCAGGGATGGCTTGGAGGCCACCTTGAAACTGCCCAGCTACCACCACACCAGGCGGCTCTTTCTCGCCTCCCTCCCTGTCTTCACCCAGCCATCGATCTGCTTCTATTGTTCCAACACCCTGTCTCCAATCTCTTCTGCGCAGCGGCTCCAGCCATGACCCGCGTCTCTGTCTACTCGGCGGCCCTGGTGGCCTGTGTAGCCGGTACGTTTCCCCCTTTACGCGCAGTGCACTGAACGCGATGACGTCGTCGTTGAGGCGCCGTCACTGCCGGATGACGACGACGCCGATGGCGATGCGACACAACAAGCAACACGCGCATAGAGAGAGGGGAGGGGGAGGGGGGAGAGAGCCTGAGGCTAACACGCATTCGCAGCAACCGCCATGATCGTCGCGTCCATCGCCACCCCCAACTGGGTCTCGTACTCGGTCACCACGGCCCAGGGCGAGACGTTCGAGAAGCACATCGGCTTGCACAAGAGCTGCTCGAACCTCGACGCGCCGGCGTGCCGCGACTTCCCCTACGCGGAGCTGTGCCAGGCGGGCGAGGAGCGCTACTTCTGCTCCATGTGGCGCACCGTCGGCTTCATGGCCTCGCTGGCAGCCATCTTGTGCCTCGCGGGGCTGGTGGGCTTCGCCGTGATCCTGCGCGGCGGCAAGTACAAGCGCGAGACGGGGTGGCCGTTTGTGGGCGGGATGCTGTCGCTGGTGGCGGTAGTTGAGTTTGTCATGATCTCGATTGTGGTGAGTCCCGCTCGTCGATACCTAGATGGTTGAGAGTGATGTTTGCTAACTCGGTTCAGGCGTACCTTTTTGAGAACGACGACCAGTTCACCGTCCCCGGGTGGAACCTTGATTTCTCGTGGTACCTCAGCACCGTCAGCGCCGCCCTGTGCCTCCTCGCCGCCGCGGGCCTGGCCGTCTCGGCGTACCTGCTGCCGCCCGAGGAGGGCTACGAGTTCCTCGAGGATCCGCTTGACGCCTGAGAGGTGGCACGACGGGCTCTCGACGGCAGCTTGGCTATTGTCTTCTGCTTTTGCTCGGCTTCTTAATCATTATACACGGCATAAAGGAATGGCGTTTTGGGAGCGCTAACACGCTTGAAGGGGGGGTTGCATAATGAAGAGCTGGGCTCGTTTGAAACGGAGCTGTAATGGAGTTACGACACCCTCTTGTATAGGGCTTAGCGATATGATTTTGATTTAATGGCCCATTAGGGCCTTTTTACTCTCCAGGACTAACTTTTGCGGTTCAAGACTTGTGTGTCTGGGGGTGAAAGCAGCTGCGGCCTTGCGCGCTGGTGTCGAACGAGATAACTGACTACAAGAGCCACTTAGAATGTCTACTTCGTAGGAACAGACTACAGGGGTCGAATCGAGTATGACAGGAGATTCCAGAGTCGGAGTGCCTAGCGCTGGAGTCGGAACCTGGGGTAACACAACATGCAACCCGGTCGGCGGCTCCGTAATCCGTACGTGCCAGCGGGGCAGACCAGACACCATCGTCACCTCACCCCTCACCTCGCCTCACGTCCCCATCGGCGTCTTCCGCCTGCTCAGCATCGACTTGGATTCTCTCTCAACTCGTAAGCTCAAAATCCACACACAAGCGACACACCAACTCAAGCCCACACCGTGCCGTCAAGCCCCTACCCCAACCCCGTGTCGCAACAGCACCCGCGCCCTCCACCATGGCCACCGGCCTCACCCCCGAGCAGCTCACCTGCTTCCGCCGCAACGGCTACCTCATCATCCCCTCCGCCCTGCGCCCCGCCACCGTCGCCGCCCTGCTCGCCGAGACGCACGCCCTGCTCGCGGGCTTCTCGCTCGCCGACCACCCCCTCACGCGCTTCTCCACGGGCGAGAAGTCGGCGCACGTCGGCGACGACTATTTTCTGTCGAGCGGCGACAAGGTGCGCTTCTTCCTCGAGGAGGACGCCTTCGACGCGCAGGGCCGGCTCGTGCGCGACAAGGAGCGCGCGGTCAACAAGATCGGCCACGCGCTGCACGCCCGCAGCGCGCCGTTCCGGGACCTCCTCGATGACGGCACGGCGACGGCGCGCGGCGAGGTCAGTCCCGCGCGCGTCGCCCGCGCGCTGGGCTTCCGCGACGCGCGCTGCCTGCAGAGCATGGTCATCTGCAAGCAGCCCGAGATAGGCGGCGCCGTGCCCCCACACCAGGACTCGACGTTCCTGTACACGAGCCCGCCGTCGGCTGTCGGCTTCTGGTACGCCCTCGAGGACGCCACGCTGGAGAATGGCTGCCTGAGCTTCCTCCCCGGCTCGCACCGCTGGGCGCCCGTCGAGAAGCGGCTGGTGCGTAGGCCGGCCGGCGCGGGCACCGAGATGGCGCACAATGACGGGCCGCGGTTCCCGGACGGGGTAGAGCAGAAGCCGGAGGGGGTGCATCATGGCGATGCCTCGTACGTGCCGGGCGAGGTCAAGGCGGGGGACCTGGTGCTCATCCACGGGAACCTGCTGCACAAGAGCGAGCGGAACACGAGCAGCAAGGGGAGAATCATCTACACGTTCCACATCATCGAGGGCGAGGGCACAGAATACGATCAGCGGAACTGGCTGCAACCGCCCGAGCAAGGCTTTACGAAACTCTATGCCTAGGATATCCACCTGGAACACACCATGGAACAAACAAACAAMAAAGGGCAGTAGCACCTGCAAGGTGCCGTGAACAAGTCAGTCAGATGGAAGTCTTCCGTTCTCTGTGAGTGACGTGTGTCTATCTAATGTATATCTAAGCCAAGCATCGAGCCCCGCGAGGGGCACAAGAACATGTCCCGGGTATCTAGTGTCCGACTCTTGCGTAGCCATAAAGGTACAGTCTATAAATGCCATTCAGTCCCCGACGTTTCTCCTAAACACCCAATTCCCTTTGGTCGTTTATTCAACCTCCCCATCGCTCTCGTCATCCGAGTCGGACTCGTCTGCAGAAGACGACGACGAAGACGACTCGCTGCTCGATGACTCGTACCCGTCGGCAGACTTAGCGTCCGCTTCATCCTCATCTTCCGAATCGTCCGAGGAGCTGTCGCTGCTCGTGTCCGAGTCATTCTCCGACTCCGACTCCGACCTGGAGCTGCTGTCGTCGACGTTGACTCGAAGCTTCCTCCGCCGCTTGCCGGTGCCGTCGTTGAGCCTCAGCCTCTTGTCACCGCCGGTGGCTGTGGCCGTATTGGTGTCGCTGGTGGCGATGGTATCTGAAGACTGCGTTGTCCGGCTGTCATCCGTCTGCTCCCCGTCCGACAGCTCTTCGAGAACCATCTCTGCGCGCATGCGCTTCACCACCCGTCGGATGACGACGTCGGCATCCTGAGAGGTGGCAATGTAGTCGACCTCGTTGAACCCCTTCCTCTTTTGACCCGACTGTTGGGTCTGCAGCAGTTCGGTGAGCAGCCTTTCGTAGCTGATCTGCTTGGCGTCGAGGTCCTTTGTGCCCGCGGGGAACGCAGACGCCGGTTCCGCGGTGTCCTTGGTCCTGATTTCCATGGCAGTCTCTTGCAGTCTGGTTCTGACGAATCCCTTCAGGTCCCGGATGTACTCATAAAAGGTGTTGATGTCGGCTGCGGGGATGCCGTCGGCGTCAAAAGCGTGCCTGATCAGGGTAGATTGGTGATTCTTGTTGAACTTCCAGCTATCGCGTGACGATTTCCACAGGCTCAGGTACTCAAGTGCCGGCTTGACGTCAGTGGGGACTGAGGGCTTCTGCTTCTTTGCCGGTCCCTTGCTCTTCTTCTTCTCCTTGGCTGGCTTGCTAGTGTCGCCGGCAAGGGTGGGCGTGATTCCGTTCTTTGTCGGAGTGTCGCCAAACGAGACGGATTTGGGCTTCTTCTTTGCTTGCGCATTCCTGTCCTCGACCTGGCTCTCTCTTCGAGGCTTTTTAATCTCGAGGGACTCCGTGGCCGGCGGGGCCTCGAGTTTTCTTTTGTTCGAGTGACTCTTCTGCTGGGTACTGCTTCGCTGCCCAACAGCCGGGGTGCCGCCGTCTGCGGGCTCGGATGCAGCAGTAGGCGGCTTGAGCTTAAGGCCCAATCTCTTCCAAGCTGGCACGCGCGGTGCCGCCGTGCTCTCGCTGGACGACATCATGTTGGGCTCGATTAGGCAGGCTTCTAGTTTTTTCGTGGCCGCGAGGGAGGAGGATTGGAGGATTGGAGGAATGGAGGCTTTGTGCTGCCCTGGTTGGCGCTTCGGATCCTCGAGCAGTCGGGCCACAGCCTGCTGTGTCTGGGTTCAAGTGCAGCAGAGGTTTCCTCTCAGGCGAGTTCAGGTTCCCAGGGCTGGGCTAATGCAGTTGGATCGTCACCGCATTGACGCTGTGGCCGTTTGTTGAGCTTGGGATAAATTTCCTCGCGCTGCTGTCGGGCAACTTTTTCTCGAACGGGGGCCTCCCGCTCTTAGTAACGGGCCGGGGACAAGGATAATGCCCCTCCAGGTCTTCAGGTCTCCAAGGGCGGCCAAAAAATACAATTCAATGAGCTAACCTCACAGCCTGCGGTGTCCAGTGGGCCAAAATGAGCTCCGGTAGAGACGCCACTGCCGTGACAGAAGACGAAGCTTCTGAATCGTCGGAAAAAATCCTGTGTCGATGCTGTGAGAAATGGGATGTCGAGGTTGGGCACCAATCGGTCGTGCAGAAGTGGGTTGGAAGTGGCCGAGTATTTTTGGCAGACCCTCGAAGCCCAATGGAGGTTGGACGTCTGACGCAGCAAAGTTAGTGCCTCAGGCCCCAGCACGCAAGCAAGGCACCAAGGCCCAACTCAGCCTTCTGGCCCCCCCCAATGAGGGCCCATCTCGCCGCACGGCTCCAGGCAAGCTGCTGCTAACGTAACGCGTACGGCTACACATCGTCACCAGCACTTCCACCCTCCGACACCTTTCCTCACCTCGTAGCTTCCTCTGAGCTGGAACTGGAGCTTCGACCGTCACATCTGTTGAAATTGCCCTGAATTGGGCCACCGATCCGTCACAATGTCTGGTGTGTTCAATCACAAACCAGCTTCGCCTGGAGCTGGACGCCTTGGCTAACTCGTGATGCTTCCACAGCCGGCGCCTACGACCGACACATCACCATCTTCGCCGACAATGGTCGGTTGTACCAAGTCGGTACGTTGATCCCCGAGACCTTACCAGTCACCGACCGATCGATGCCGGAGCCACGGGGCATTACCAACCTCCCCCGGCCTTGACCAACAGCTGACAGCTTTGGACAGAGTATGCCTTCAAGGCTATCACAGCTGCGAACATCATGTCGATAGGCGTGCGTGGAAAGGACTGCGCCGTGGTTCTCTCCCAGAAAAAGGTGCCGGTAGGTTTCGACAACCACACGGTTTGACAGACTCGCGCTGAACAAACCCTCAGGACAAGCTTATCGACCCGTCGTCCGTCTCGCACATCTTCCAGATCTCACCCTCAGTTGGCTGTGTTATCACTGGATCCATTGCCGATGCCAGAGCTTTTGCGGAAAGAGCCCAGGGCGAGGCCGCCGAGTTCAAATACAAGTATGGATACGAGATGCCTGCCGATGTCCTGGCGAAGCGACTCGCCAACATCAGCCAGGTGTACACCCAGCGGGTGGGTAGTCTCCATGTCCGGACCTTGTGACGGAAAGATGCTAACCTGTCAAAGGCCTACATGCGGCCGTATGGCGTTGCCACCACCATCATCGCCCTCGACTCCGAGCTCGGCCCTCAACTGTTCAAGTGTGATCCTGCTGGGTACTACATTGGCTACAAGGGCACCGCCGCTGGCTCCAAGCAGCAAGAAGCTCTGAACCACCTGGAGAAGAAGCTGCGCAACAAGGACCACGCTGAGGGCAACTGGGAGGAGGTCGTCGAGCTGGCCATCACGACGTTGAGCACAGAGCTCAGCATGGACTTCAAGAAGGGGGAGATCGAGATTGGAATCGCCGGTGGCCCTCGCAAAGATGGAAAGGAAGGAACGGATGCCGCATTCCGGATGCTCACCGAAGAAGAGATCGACGAAAGATTACAGGCGATCGCGGAGAAGGACTAAATGGATATGAACACAGGCGTCGAACACTGACAAGGATTGTCGAGGGAGGCGTCGGCGAGAAGAGGAATGTGTAACCTTGATGGGCTCGGCGCCTCGTGGGGCCGCACATTCCGTGTTCCATTAGCCAAACTAAATGTGCAATAGACTCGATTTATGACAAGTGCTGCATTTCTGGCTGTCCTAGGCTCGGCGCCTACCTGGTTTTGCATTCGCCATTACTGAGGTGGGCGACGATGGGCGTCTGGCCCATATATATGGGTCAAGCTCCTTTGGAACAATTCTAATTTCCCTTGTTGCGAAACGCGTGAGACTTCGCGTCAGGAGGATCCAAGTTCCGTCTCTATGCTGCTTACCAATAGTACTATATTCGCATCAGACGGTGTGCTATAGGATGCGGAGCAGCAAACCAACCTGCATAAATAAAACTGGTGGAACACAGATAAACTCGGACACGTCCTGCGAGGGCTTTGATGCAAAAGGCTTGGAGTTGATCAGGTCGCAGCGAATAACCATCTTCAGGAAATAGAGCAGACATTCAACGGCACAGTCCTCGAAGAGAGTGGTTTCCCACAAAACCTTCCACCCCCCATTCGCGCCACGTAAGGGAACGGCTTCTCAGCCAGTGACGCCCGTGGGCGCACCAGCACTATGCAGGGTTCCGGCTTGCAGATGAGAGCCGGTGAAGAAGCCTCGGATGCCAGCGGGCGAAAGCAATCTCCCACGTGGCGCTGCAGCCGGGTTTCAGATATCGCTGACCGGCTGCTGCCCAACGGAAGTAATTAACCTTGTGTGACAGCCACCGTTGGACAAAGAGTGCGATCCTGAAACACTTGCAAACCATGTTCTGCATGTGTTCCGGAACACATGGCATCTGCAGGCTGGTCCGGAAGAAGAGTAGTCGGCATAATTGTGTACGTGGCTTTGATCCCTCAGTCCAATCTAAGATCAACGGCCATCTCGCTTCGCTATCTCCTGTGGTCGATTTGATTGCGCATACGCAGTAGTACCTGGAGTACCAGAAAACTAACGGGAAGCTGCAGGTCATGCGCCAACAATATCCAACTGCGGAAACAGAACCACCACGTCCAGCTCACGACCTCCTACATGTAAAGCGAATGAATCATGGCCGATAGACGGGTTAGAATTGCACGAATACGGCGCTTGCGGTGATGCAGACGTGGCAGGTCGTCGGAACCCCCGGGCAAACAGGCAGGCTCCCAGCCTGATTTGACGATCAGGCACATCGAAGCTGTATTTCTAACTCCGTTTCTTCGCGGTGATGCAGCCTGGCAGTTTCTAAATTGGAAGAGGTGTATGAGTCCAAAAACCTTCTCCTTCTCCTCCCAAGCGAGGTTGATGCCCAGTCGACGATCGCTGCAACAATAGGACACCACCACTAACGTGCCGATCATGAGGCCTTTTGGCTATTGAAGTTGCTCAGTTTGTGGAACAAAGGAATGCCCAAGGCTGCCTTGGGCCTGGGGAGTGACAAGACCACCGGAATTTCGAGGTGCCCACCCAAAGCAGCGACGAGCTGATATATGGCTGCTTGGGCAAACAGCTGTAAATCCATAAGTCGCGTCAACATGGCGTTACCATCTCCCTTAGACTGGCCCACAGAACACCTGCTCAACCCATGGAATGCGGAGGGTGCATTTCGTCAGCAGGTTTGCCGCGATGATCCAACCCAAGATGGATCTCTCAAAAAGCAAACCGGTAAGTCCCCTGTTCGATCCGCGGTTGTTTACGCCGTACAAGAGTCGTTGCTGAGTCACTTATGGATCGTAAAGTGAATCGATAGTGCCAAACACTATGTTATAAACAAAACTTCGTTCAGTCCAGAAGATTTTGGCAAAGACACGATCGCAAGTCTCTTATTCGTCGCCAACCGCAGGAAAACGACATCTTGCAACGCTCGTGACGAAAAGCGTACCGGCGTCAGGTCCTCGAAAATGTCGTACAGGGTTTTCGACCTTAGGCACGTCACTGAGGGCTTGAAGAAGGGTCTCATACCCGTGAGCTGCGATATGTGCAGTTATGGAACGTATGGGCAACCATGAACTGTATCTGTGAGGGCCTCTGCTGACGGGTCCCAGCATCTCAAAGGGAAACGGTTGTTGCGACGTTTGTCAAGATTGCCTTGGCACATTAGTGAAAATGGCGCCCAGAACTGGAGACGGCGCGCCATCAGCAGCGGCTCCGACACAAAACGGCAAAGAGCCACGTCGGCCCTCGCCGGATGATGGACGAGGTGGTGGTCAAGGATCCGGTAATGGCCAAGGAGACGGTGGCAGTCAAGGATTCGGTGCTGGCCAGGGAGCAAGCGGAGGGGGCGTATGGTGCAGCAAGTGAGAGGGAATGGGCTGTACCTTGGGCATGATGCCATTAATGCATGTTGAGTTGTTGGTTTGAGTCGTAAGGCAGGTTTATGGTATATGCTTCGTTGTGCTCAGCAGCCTTGCTAAACAGCCAGCCAGCATGGGCAGTCAGCGAGAGAATAAACAGCATGCCCAACATCAACCCCCGGGATGTACTCAAAGCCAAGGCTGGCGTGGGCTGGCGTAGCGTGATCGGGTTTTGCCAAGGGTATTTGCAGGAATGGCGGGTATCTCATAATGGCAAATCTTGATCTCCGTACTGTTTCTGCGGCTCTAGTCAAGATTCAAGAGACACATGAACTAGATTAGAGAGAAGAGGCTTCGTGATTGGCCGGTTGTTGGCGATGAAGGAAGTGCAGGGGCCACCACAGGCCGTTGGAGCTTGTTTCTAACGTGTATTGGCCAATCGGGGTTCCAATAATATCCCCGATTCCTGCACGTCGCTCCCCTCGAGGCGGGGTTTATTGGCCTAGCAGAGCTAACACTTACCAAGCTCCTACACAGCGCGACCTCAGGTTCTCAGAGTGACCTCATTCACATCCGCTCGTCAAAGTTGGACGATTCGCTTCGCAGGATCCCAGACGCAAGTGGCATTGGACCACGGGGGAAGAAGTCGCAATGTCCGTCATTCTTTGCACCGGTAATGCTGCACCCCTCCTTTCATGGGCAGGCCTTGAGCTGACTTGACTGCTCCAGCCGGATATGACCACACCATCAGGTTCGCAGCCTGCGCCGAGCACGAGACATGGCATGCGCTGACTCTAGGGCTACAGGTTCTGGGAGGCTCTCTCTGGCATTTGCTCGCGCACAATCCAGCACCCCGACTCGCAGGTTAACCGCCTGTGCATCTCCCCCGACAAGCGGTTCCTCGCCGCCGCGGGGCATCACACCGTCAAGCTCTACGACATCAAGTCGACGAACCCGAATCCCCTTCTGACGTTCGAGGGCCACACGGGAAACATTACTGGTGTTGCTTTCCATTGCGAGGGGAAATGGATGGTCACGAGCTCCGAGGACGGTACCGTCAAGATCTGGGAGACACGGACGGGCTCCATCCAGAGAAGCTACAACCACGGCTGCCCCGCGAACGACGTTGTCATCCACCCGAACCAAGGCGAGATTATAAGCTGCGACAGGTCAGGGAGCGTGAGAATTTGGGATCTGGCGGAGAACACGTGCGCCCACGAGCTCATTCCGGAGGAGGACGTGCCTGTTTCGAGCGTGACGGTGGCGAGCGACGGCACACTGCTTTGTGCCGCAAACACACTCGTACGTTGACGATGACGGTGGCATGTCGAGACCCTGGCTGACTTTGAACAGGGCAACGTATTCGTGTGGCTGCTTCGACAAGCGCTCGATCGAACTGACCTCATGCCGGTGACGCATTTCAGTGCTCACAAGGAGTACATTACCCGAATTCTTCTGTCTCCGGATGTCAAGAAGCTGGCCACGTGCAGCGCGGACCACACGGCGAAGATCTGGGAGGTCAAGGACACGAAGCCGCGGGCAGAAGTCGAGGCCGAACCGAAGCCGTTTCCGCTCGAGGCGACTCTCACGGGGCATCAACGATGGGTGTGGGACTGTGCCTTTAGCGCGGACTCAGCATATCTGGTGACGGCTTGTTCAGATCACTATGCGCGCCTGTGGGAGGTGCACAGCCAGCAGATTATCCGTCAATACAACGGTCACCATCGAGGCGCGGTGTGCGTGGCGCTCAACGATTACTCGGAGACTCGATGAGAATGCGACGCAGAATCCTTGGACTCGGGCGATGAGATAAGACGATACTGACTGGCGAGGAAAGCTTGGTTGGTTTGCAACACGAGATCTCGGCAGTTCTAGCACGGCGTTTGTTAAGCGGATGGGATCCAGGTTTCTATTTCGTTGTTTACACTGATTTGAGGGTGACGGGGAACCCCTCAAGTGCTGCATCACGGCCGGAGGTGCAAGACTGGGATGAAGGCTAGTGGGATGGGACGGGCGTTGGAGAAATACCAGAATGGTGAAGGGAGGCTTTGGCTTGAAGACGGCATGGCATGGCATGGATCGGCGTGTACGCCTATCCTAGGCGCCCGGCGTTGGGCAATATCAGACGAATTCTTGAGAAACCCGGATGCAAGTCGGCCTCGTACGTGCCCGTTGACGGAAGTGTCGTTGGCCCGTTGGCCGAGTGTAGATGGTAGCTGGACATCCAGGGGAATGGCGTCTCGAGGTCGCGATTGGCGGTCTGCGGGATGTCGCGGATGACATGCTCGGCGTGGCGATGGAAGTACTTTCATGGACGGGGAAAGAAGACGGAGGATCGAGACAACTACTCGGGAGTCCGAGCGGCTGCGATGACGGACAAAGAGGCGACCTGAAGAGCAACCAACTCGAGTTATTGCATGGCCAATAGCGCGGGATGGTTTCAAGGACATCGGAGCCTCGGGATGCCTGCTTCAACCTCATGTACGAACTACCCTGCATCATCTGCGCTGGGCCAGCTACGAGCCACGGAGCTCTGTCCKGATATGGAAACGACGGCACGTCACGACGTGCGTCCATTCCCGGCGCGCCCGTCTCTCCACGCAGAGTGTAGTGTAGCATTACTTCGTATTACTCGTCGGTATCCGTACATGGTTCGGGAAGCCGATTCCACCCTGTACTGCGTCGGGAGTTCACGAGGCCCACCGCAAGCGCCCCGGCCAATAGGGTTCCTTCCAGCCGTCGGGTCGGCCGTGTGGATGCGCGCGCCACAAGGCCGCCCCTCCCAGTCAGCCTTGTCCCGCGGCGCCACAGCGCCATAGGGCGGTGGGTGATGGACCATGGGCTGTCGGCCACCGCTATTTGTGCGTTTGGGGCGTGGGTTTCTAGAAGATCCAGCTGGACAGGGTTCACGCAGGGCGGCAGGACGGGTATGCAGTAGTACCTATGCACGCGACAGTCCGTATGTACGGAGCACCGTGGGGCATCTTGGTGACGTGTGTCAGGCAGGGCTCGTGGACTTCGCTTTGAAGCCATCCCTGGCGGAGGCGGTCATGGCCCAGCCGCTCGACGAACGACCGCCCAGGCTAGCAGACGCGGCGCGCCCTCCACGCGACGCCAGCTGCCACGTCAAATAGGGGCCCGTCGCAATCGGCAACGGCAACGGCAACGGCAACGGCAACGGCAACGGCGCCGTTTCGGGCGTGGGAAGAGTCCGGGCGAGCGCTGCGCAGCAGCGTCTTTCGCAGGGCTGACAGTGGCGGGCTTGAGGCTGCTTTGTAAGCCTGCGACGCACGTCGAAAAGGGGACTAGCCGCCCGGCCCAGCTGGGCCGCCTTCGACGACGACGACTCACGACGACGACGACTCACGACTCACGACTCACGACGACGACGACGACGACGACGACGACGGCTTCGACGACCTGCCTCGAACGCGGCTGAAGCGCATGCCTGGGTGCACGCCGACCTATCACCAACGCCAGCGGCTCTCAAGCTCCGCGTCGGCAAGGCACCGAGCCCGGCCGCCGCCATGGCCAACCTCACGGCCCGCGCCCCCGGCGACGCCGGCCCGGGGAGCAGCAAGCCCCCCCCCGTGCTCAACTACATCCTCTCCTTCGTGCTCGTCGGCCTCGCCTGGGGCCTCACCACGCCCTTCATCCGCGCCGCCGCGCGCACGCACCGCCCGCGCGCGCACCCGCTGCTCGAGCGCCCCGCCGTGCGCGCCTCGCGGCTGCGGCGCGTCGTGCTCGGCGCGTGCTTCGACGTGGCCGACCTGCTGCGCAACCCGCGCTACGCGGTGCCGCTGCTCATCAACCTGACGGGCAGCGTGTGGTTCTTTCTGCTCATTGGGCGGGCTGGTATGTTGGCCTCCCCGTTTTGCGACCGTGCCTGCTGTCGTGGCTGGGTAGGGTGCTGATGTTTCGTGGCAGAGCTGAGCTTGACGGTGCCCATTGTCAATACCCTGGCTTTCCTCTTTACCGTCCTTGGCGAGTGGTATGTCGAGGGCAAGGTCATCAGCAAAGGTGAGATGGAATTTCGGCTTCTTTTGCCCGCCTCTTTGAGAGTCTTCGCCGGTCCTAACCTCACGACAGATACCGGCATCGGCATGGCTCTGTCGTTAGCCGGCATCGCCCTGTGTGTTCATAGCAAAACTTAGACACGGAGCTCCTCTCCATATAGATTTCATGTCCATGCAGAAGAGCACGCCTCGGCTTCGTGCTGATTCATATAATAGTGACGCTCTTCTCCGCGTTAGTCTTGTGTCGTCTACTTTTGCCGACTCCCCTGCAGCACACTTGGGAGGCCCTTTGACAATGCTGATCTCGAAAACGTCTGCTCCAGGCAGCGTGTGTATTGAAACGAAAGTCCTGTACCCAATGCCAATTCCCATGCTCCTGCTTGATCCCGTCTATAGCCCCGGCCCTCTATCCCATGCGTGCAGACCCATGGAAGCATGTATGCTAACTGAAGCTAACAGAAAAGGCGAACTCGCGCCCGGCCGATATAATAATACATTGTGCCATGCTTTTCCTTTTCCTGCGCCCGCTTGTTAATGTTAGTCCATCCTGATCCGTTGATGCCGATGCTCATGCTGTGGCATCATCCCTGTTTGTTGATACGGCCGTGAAAAAGCAACAGATCTTCGTCAAAGTAATACTGGAGCATTGTGATTAAGCGTTTCTGTGTCGTTGTTGCTGCAATTCGTTCTTCTTGCCGGCCACCACTGGCTATCGTTCTTCTGTCATCGCAGCCGAGCCCGCAGCCAGCGCAGGACGCCTCTCAGGCTGGGATCTTCGACCGTCCAGCGGCCGAGAATCTGGTCCGAGGCGGTCAGCTCCGCGTAGACAAACTCGTCGGTTATCGAGGCAAGCTCCTTTTCGTAGCCACCACCATCCACAGTCAGCGACGCATCCTAGATCGGCAATGCCACGTTTTGTGTTACCACCTGGATTTTGGCGGTCCGACTTACCACACGCAGCTGGTGGTCGCAGGCCTGTAGCTGTGGCTGAACGGCCGGGTACGGACGCTGTCCTTGCAAGATGTGGTCTCGAAACTCGACCCAGCGTTGCGCGGCGCCTTGCCGCATGTAAATCTTTTGGCCTTGGTGCCGTCTCGAAAAGGCGTCCAGAAGAACCCTGTTTCCCGCATCACGCAATTAGTCTTACTGGAAGTTGCAATTCCGGTTGCCCGCCCAATCAGGGAACCCCAGTCCAAGCTCCATTCAAGATGGGCTCGTGGGAGAAAAGAGACGACGCACTGCTTCAGCTCGGCCTTTGTTTGCTCCTCCTCTCCGCCCTGGGTGACTGGTACCCTCGTATCGGCGGCGCACTCGAGGATGTGATGGCCGTCGAATGCGCACTGCCGCAGCGCCGCCCAGCCTTCCGTGTAGTAGTCCTCTGCGTTTTCGGGCTCCGCAGGCGCCGCGGCGATGTAGTACTGCAGGGTCCGGAAGTCGGCTAGGATCTCTGCCACTCGCGCTGTGCGGCATTCGTTCACTGCGAAAACAACAAATCTTGCGTGTCAGCATGCGCTCAATTCGTTATCCCCCTGGTTTTCGGTGAGGCAGTCTTAATCCGCTCCATCTGCGCTTCTCTTTTGCTCCCTGTTCCCCCGTCCTCTGGTGCTGCGGCCTTTGCCTGTGTAAGGGGTGAGGGGGACGCCAAACTAGTATGATGAGTGTGGCCTCGCAAACGAAAGAGAGGAAACCTACATCCATCCATGATGCCAAAAAGAGAAGCATCAGAGTAGGAGCCGACGGCAGAGAATGTCGAGGTGGACATGAGGAGGAGCTGGTAATGGGGATGTCGAATAGCGACTTGGGATGCATCAAAACCATGAAACGAAAACGAAGAGATGCCGGCGCGCCGTAAATATATATTTGTCGGGTTCAAGGGGGATTCGTGAGCGGCCGCTGTTTGTCCCCGACGAAAAGCAAAACATCGTTTACAACTGGGAGCAGAGGGAAAAACACCGATGGCGCAAATTAATTTACGAGGAGGAGAGCTCACGCCGCGTGGCCTTGCCAATCCGATGAAAGGGTCGCACGGCTCATGACTTGCCTGCGACCAGCCCAGCCCAGCCCAGCCCAGTCGCAGTCACAGTCGCAGTCCCACAACCAGCCATCTGTACATCGTGGATCGTCCCGAAGGCCGCAAAGCCCCGGGGTGACTGTTTGTTGGGAAGAGTGATGCGGCGGAACGAGCTGTGAACCATGTCCAATGGCTCGAGCCTCGTCTGCCTGTCTAGCTGTCAGGTGCATAGGGCAGCTCCGTTGGAAGCACGGTGGTCTCAAGGTTATTGCGGCGCATCGAACAACTCGCAGCTCTGAGAGGGCGGGCAGGCTGGGCCAGGCTGGACCATCAGCTAGCACAAGGCCAAGGTGAGCACCAACGACAGGCCATGCCTTGCCAATGGGTCCGGAGGGATATGCCACCGCCAGGCAGCATGTCGTTGCAAGCTCAAAGCTGGACCGAAACCCACTCCCAGCTGTTGTCTAGCAGCTCCATTGTCCAACCGGAGCCTTGGGTCAGCCTTATTTCATTCCTGTGTCCCAACTGTGCTCTGCTCCACTCCTCATGGCGGCAGCAAGGAGGGGGGAAGGGTCTCGCAATCCTGCAGGATCAAAGGCACTAGACGGGAAAGATGGTGGACGTCGGGGCCATATGGCAACAACAGCGGCAGCATGGGATTCGACATGTGTGGCATTGTGGCATTGTGTGTGCGCCACGCTCGTGGGTGCTGTGGACCGTGGCGAGTGGGGCGTTGGAGGAATTGCGAGCGAGCAGATGAGGGCGATGCCGAGACGAGCCAGGGCACTCGGTATCCGTACGAGACTCGTATGTACCAGTGAGAGAGGGCCAGGTTGGTCCAGCAGCGCGGTTGTGGCGCGGCAGCGGCTGCGGCCCGCGAGAATGGAGAGGGATGAGGATGGGAGTTGTGCCAATGTCGTCGAGCGCTGGGCCTCATGATTGGGCTTCCCAGGCGGCTCAGCTAACGCTCGACAACGCCAGCTTTGCCGTTCTGGGCCCTGGCGACGGGACCTGCAGGCACCCGGAGTTGGGTCCGTAGCCAATAACAGCGGCAAACCTCGGCCTCCCATGTTCGTGGCGGGCATGCGGATCGGCTTCGTCAACGGCGCCGCTGTCAATTCAACGTTGAGATTGGATGAAGGAAAAAGCAATCAAGAGGTTCCTTTTCGGACGTGCGAGGTCGCCAAGAGACGTCTCACGCAACCAGGCAGCAACTGCAAATTGTGAGCGTAACCACTTGCGGAAGCCACGACGGGCAGTGCCGTACTCTGTACTTCGTATGAAGTACCTGCCCTAGGTAGGGCTCGGGTACCGGTAGGGCTCGCGGTCGCTCGTCCTGAGTCGTGCCTGCCTTCCGCGTCCACCGATTGGGTGCATCGGCCAAGACCAGCCATGAACTGTCATTTTTATATGAACATCACCCGCATCAGACGCACGCTCAGGCCTCAATCATGCATCCTCAGCCGAGATCAGGCCGGTGGCCCGGACGCCCGCGGTGCCTTGCATCAGGGCTCGTGCGTGCAACTGCGAGATCTAGCGCCGCAGTGGGGCCGCTCACTCTGCCATCCCCGTCCTGGTTCGCCGACGATCTGATGGCTACCCAGTCCGCAGTCATTTCCGAATCGGCAAGGCGATGGCTCGATTAGGCCGTGGAAGAAAGGGGCATCGACTCAAATTCGTCATGGGAGCACCCAGGGTCCAAGTCTGGCTGCCTTCTTAACCCTGCCGCTAATGTGTGAAAGCCCTTCTGAGCCGGTGCTGGCTTGGGCTCTCTTGCTTGATGCAAAGTAAAGTCGAGCCTATATCTTTGTTTTAGGCGGATACCCTTACTAGCACTTACCATGGCACTATTGAGCTCAAACATTTCTACATCGCAGCTCAGCGTTGTGAACCTCGTGATATCAGCATCACGGCCAGCTGTTTTCCGTCATCAACTAAGCCGCCGGTGGAGACCTGGACGTTGAAATTGATGCCTTCAAGGAGACTCTCCAGATCTTACAAGACTGCGGCGCAGAAATCATCGATTCCACTTCCACCGCCGACAAAGAAGCCCTGCGCACCGCCGAGATGCAAATCTTCAAGGCAGACTTCGCTGCCAACCGCTGAGACAACACCACCCGCGCTTCTGGCCCGTGTACCAGCACCTCCTCGAGCTCGGCGGCCCGCAGGGTCTCCTCAGCGCTCTGGAGCGGAACGCCCTCACGGCCGTCGCGATGCCACATCGCTGGCACCAAAATGGGCCGCCATCGTCGGCACCCTGATCGTGACCGCGCCGATGGGATACTATCCCGCCTCTGCACTGGTATGAGTGCGAGACGGCATGGTTGATACCGGCCTAGGGGTGCTCTTCTAGACTAAGTCTCTTCGGCTGTCCTTGGTCAAAGACGGACTTGGTTGGGTTGGCGTATGCGTATGAGCAGCACACGCGGGTCAGGAAGACTTGTGAAACGGGTTGTCGTGCCAGCCGCCAAACTGATACTACAGCCGGAGTAGGACACAAGAACCCCCCCGTTAAAGCTAATGGTATGGCCTGATATGGCTGGTTTCCTTTAATAAGAGCCCGCTGCCTAGGAACTAACCCACTTACTATCTTCCAAGTTCCTTGGGCCCCCTTCACACATGTTGTGTGTATCAGAAGGTAGAACGAGATCATTTATTAGAATCAAACTACTAGGCCATTGCAAGCCTCTGACTCAAACACAGATTGTTCCAAACAAAGGCAACAAGAGAAGTGACGGTGACGCCTTCTGTCCCGAGTTGTCGTTCCTGATTTGGCGATTGAACAAGAGAATGACCTTAATTCTTGGGCTACCCAGCATGTAAGCAACGCACCGCACCGCACCGATCCGGCCCAGACTCGTGGTTACCCCTAGTATCCGAAATCCCAGACGCCATAGCCTTGACCAATACCAAACTAAACCGATGGTGTTCCCGTAAAGACACAAGAAGACTGCTTCGTCAAGAGGGGAGATATTCGTCCGGGGAGGTCAATGGATCGAAAGAAAAAAAGTCGCCAGAAGGAGCTACAGGGTTGGCGCAGATGCGATCAGGGCTGACATGACCGCCACGCCTCCGAGTGCCACGTACCCGAACACTTCTGCAGCTCGGCGAATGCGCTTCGCTGGGCGGTTAGCCTCAGACTCGTCAGCGGCAGGTGCCGGCGACGGGGCCACTGGGCGAGGAAGGCTTGAATCCGGCTGCGTGGAAGCATGTTCGTCAACCAGCTCTGCACTCGCGCAGCCATCCTCAGGCGCTAGCTTCGAGATGTCTGCCGCCTTTCGCTTGTTGGAGGGCTGCCCGTCCTCTGGCGCCTGACCGATGGGGTAAACGTCGACCAAATCATTGATCGCCACGTGAGTCCGCCTAGAAGCAGCAGCATCGTCCTCCGCAGCTTTCTTGCTCCGTTCAAATTGATATGCCGAGGTCTCGTCAAGTTCAGGCGGTGTAAGCACTAGATGCTCTTTGTCGCGCTCTTGAAGAGGCGAGCTGAGGAATTTAGCACCAGAAGCCAATAAAGTGCTTGTAGATGCATCAGCAAGGTATGGCTGGTTGAGCGTGAACATAGACGAATCGTTTTCCTGACGACCTAGATGCCGGGTATCGCGGTCATTATTCGTGTCGTCCACACAGGCGTCGTCGCGGATTGGATTCAGAAAGCGCGAAGGTTGCCTTGGGGGTGTTGGCTGTTTCAGAGCAGCAGGAGCAGCAGCGAGACGTTTGTTGAAGCTACGAGCAGAGAAATACTCAAACTTGCGCGTCTTCTCGCCCAAAAACTCCGCCACAGACTGCTGGCTGAAATGCTGTGGGGGAATAGAAGCCGCCGCACCCATGGTATCAGCAATTGGTGGCAGCTGGACGCCCCCGGAATGAATGCCGTGACTAGAGTCGATTGATGGAAGCCTGTCAAGCTGGCTTTGGGCTTTGGGCTGTTCTGCATCCATGCCAGACTTCAGCGTACTGGTGGGGTCACAGAACACTCCTCCGGGCTGCTTCATTTCCTCAGTTGTAGGCGACTCTAGTTCAATTGAAGGAAGTGACACGGTTCGTTCGGGCACCGCATCATCGCAATCGCAGGTAGGGCTAGGCAAGCTGCCTGCAGGGCTAGGAGCATCTGTACCCCAGTGTGAGCATAAAAGCCTCATGAACAGCATCGAATATTCTTACCTTGGTCGAATCCAAATTCGTCGTCTGATTCAAAGTCCATATCGCCGTCAAAGCCGGAAATCGGCTCGTTGTCGGAGAGATCCCTCGAGGGTTCTAGGCTCGGTTCAAGAGGCAGCGAAGGCAAGGGGAAGGGCACAGAGGACTGGGCATTGCTGTCATAATCCTCCCAATCATCCACGGCTTCGTCCACCTTGGCCCGACTCTCCGTTAAAAAGGGTCGATTGAAAAGGCCTGAACGCTGTCCCGCCGGAGTCGTAGGCGACATATGACTCTCAGCCTCATTTTCCTCGTCAGAGGTCAGGTCAATAGCGACGACCTTTGACGATTCAACCGGCTGATCTGGGCGGATGCCGTTCTCCCGCAGGGCTCGAGTGCTATTCTGGATGCTCATGTCCTCGTCGCTGGCATCATCCTCAACGTCACTGTCGTCAGGAACTCTAAAGACCAGGGGGTTGGCTTCAGGTCGTCTGAAAGATATTAGGTCTATCATACAAGTAATTCCCCGGGGGGAGGGGGGGGGGGCAGTCTTACATCTCAGTCCCATAGTTTAGGGTGACTTTCATGACACACGGCGGAAAGTCCTGCGCGTTCCTCTCGACGGCGATGCCAAACTTCAATATGTCCCCCTGAGTGAGCAGCTGCTTTCTGTCCTGGGCAAGGCGGACACCGTTGTGGAAAGTCCCGTGGAGAGATCCTATATCCCTGATGAAGACTTTCTATTGGACGAGGTTAGCCTTGTACAGGTGCTGGCTGCAAAGGAAGACAGAAATTCGCGGCATATGGCTTACTTTCTGCGCGCTGTCAAAGCATAACTCGGCGTGCTCGCGAGACATTACGGCAGAATCGATCCAGGCATTCCCGCGACCTGGCGTCATGTGCTGAATCCTCTTGCTGGTGCGTCCGATGGGCACGCAAACACGATCTTTCGATAGAACCAGGCGGCGTTCTTTCAAGCCTGGGCCTGGAGACGGGCCAAATGAGGTCAGAACTACCTGCACTACAGCGGCATGGTTAGTATGCTGTGAGGCCTGCGGCAAAGGCGCAGAGTATTTTAAGAGAGAAACTCACCTTCGTCGGTGTATTGCACGGCCGACATATTGGCAGCTGGCCCGAGATGCGCGATGCTTGGACGAGAACGCGGTGTCCGGGATGAAATCCCACGGCAAAGGCGTCAGGCGAGAGGGGTTGTATCACGACGCGAGACACGAGGGTGGGCTTGCACGGGTGGCGGAGGTGCCCAGTCGCCACGACGGTCGCGATGCCTGATGGGCGAGACCAGGCTGGCGAGATCGCTGGCAGGTTTCTGAGAGACACGAGGACGTCTCTGGCCACGACAACGGGTAGAAGTGGCGAGGCAAGATGGGGTGTTGCAGGCGTGAAGTGATGATATGGGAGGGGAAAGAGGCTTGGGAGTCTAGATGCCCGGATAACGAGGGATGGTGGGGTAGGTCCGATACTCCGTGCTCCGCGCTGCCGTAGGGGAGCGCATCAGGCAGCGGCAGCCAGAGATAAGCCAGCTGGCCGGGGCTTATCGGAGCTCCTGTGGGTCGGGTTGTTTCCGCACGTTGCGCGAACGCACTGCAACAGGCCTCAGGCACCCGCAGTGCTGCAGTGTGTGCTGCTGGGTTGTGCAACGCTGGGATGCGATGCAACAGGAGCACTCGGCAGGTGGTGAAGAACAAGAGAGGCGCGGCAGGTCCTAGTAGCAGCTTGGTGTTGGCAAGAGGGCTTTCTTTCGAGGGAGAGAAACAACAAAAGGCAGGAGAAAGTCCGACAATGGATGCGACGACGCCATAGACCTTGTATTGCACTGCTGCTTGGCACTGTGCTTCTAATGGCTGATCAGGCGTTTGGGGGCTACAACCAGGCATCGGGCGAAAACGGTTCTGCCAGCTGCCGTGGTGGCTCAGCTTGGTGCGCGGCCCCCATGTCGAAAGGAGCAGAGCATAACGACGGGTTGCCATCTTTCGGATAACAGTCCATGAGGCATGATATGTACAGGGTATGCTGGAGTCGACAACAGCGCCCAAACTTAGTTGCCGTCGCATGGTTCGCCAGCGGCGTACGACGCCGGAGACGAGAGAACCAACGTGGGATGAGTTCCTCGAGCATCTGACCAGCAGCACGGTGATGGCGTTGCTGGGCTCGCGTCTGCTGACCTGCCCAAGCTGCCCTACCTAACTGCGCTATCTTGCAGATGGGGGTTCACAGCCTGTACTCGTACTCCGTATGTAGGGTAGCACACCAACACGCCGACCCCACAGACTGACTGCCAAAGATGGCATCTTCTGTGACATGCAACACGCAGGCCATATTTGTTAAGTAGTTTGCCTCTGACCATATCCCATGATTTCAGTTGCATTTCACGCCAGAAGATGTCTTCTTAACCGTGAACAGAGGAGCGTGAAGTGCGTCGACACAGGGGGCGAGAAGCATATGCGTCACGCGTTAAGAGGTTGCAGGTATCGAGCTATGACGTGGATGCTGGAGCATGGGGCTCCATCATTGGTGGAGACCACCCGGGAGAAGAGCGGTGTCCTTGCCTCCACAGCGCGCACTGACTGCAGAAATGGCGGGGAAGAGGAGAGACACTGATTGACTGATCGAGAAGCGCACTGTTTTGGCGACGCTAGGGCAGCACCCTCTGTGGTTTGCCCCAGCAGCCCTCGCTACCTTAGAGGTCGGTCATGCCGGCCCGCTGATGCCTACCCACGTCAACGCCACCGCATACGATTAGGTTTATTATTTGTGTGTTATCCATGGTGTTGTGATCAATCACCATATAKATTCCCATAGCCCGTCTCCCTTCTTTAACCTCTCCCTACTTTACTCCCCTACTACACTTTTCGTCGTCCTCGACACTATCCTATCGCCAGAACCAAGTTGCGACCGCGACCGCGCACGCCTGCCCAGCCCAGCCGTTTTGTCTCCAGTCCCCATGGAGTTTGTGATGCACAATAGTTCCCCCGAGACAGCGACCAAGGCACACAGCATTAACCTCCGACGTGGCAGACTGAGGACACCATCGTGACACCGCATCGCCTCGCGGAAACCCACACGASCACAATAACCACAGCATCAGGAGCGCGGAGCACGACGATACCGCGTCGGCCTGGCCGGGACTCGACGCTCGTTGCGCAACTGTACCGCGACACAGCACCGCACAGCACCGCTCGTGCTACCTAGCCATGATGAACCACGCCAGAGTCAAGGCCCTCAAGGGCAATGGCAAGACGGTATCGAAGAAGGCGCAAAAGTCCGGTCGCGCATCAGGCACCATGACACCACAGGGCTCCTCGCCCATGGCCTCCCTGTTGACGTCACCATCCCACTCGGCCGCGCAGAGCCGCGTGACTTCTGATGTTAGCGACAACGGAGATGACGGCGACTTCGAGCTCGACGATATGATGTCGAGCATCCACTCGGGGGGCTCTGGAGTGGAGACACCCGAGGATGCCGGCAGCATCTTTGATGTCGAGGCTCTCATCGACGGTCTGCAGGACCGGAAGCACAACAACAGCGACATTCGCGAGCAGTACCTTGAGGGCTACATGAAGGTCATTCGAGCCCGGTACAACTCCGAAACCCACCAGTGGCTGGATGACGCCGCTGCCACCCTCGCGGAAATCTTCCTCAAGAACTCGAACCGTGGCGCGACGGCCAGGGAGCGTCTGCTTAACTTGCAGGCTTACTGCTTGACGGTTGGGACCGTGGAGGACATGGACATCTTTGAGGCAGGAAACAAGGTTCTCAAGCAGATTCTGGCCGACGAGGACGATGACGAGTGTCGAGTGTTCGCCATATACGCCCTGTGCATGACTGTCCTGTACGGCGGTGGCCTGGAAGAGGCGGCTCTAGAAGTCATGGAGTTTCTGGTCGAGATTGTGCAGACCGACGGCGAAAGCATCGAGGCGCACGACAACGCCGCCGTCGTTGCCGCTGCTCTTCAGGGCTGGGCCTTTGTGGCCAGCCACGTGTCCGATTATTCAGACTACGCCGACGCCGCCATGGACGCATTCGTCGACCAACTGGACAGCACGGATACGGAAATCCAGTCAAATGCCGGTCATTGCATTGCGCTCATCTATGAGTCGTCGCGCAACCACGAGGAGGAGACGGGGGAACCCTTCCAGCTTCCCTACGACCCGCAAAGGCTGATTGGTCGGCTGAACCAGCTCGTCAAGATGAGCGCGAAATCAGTGTCCAAGAAACGCCGCAGAGATCTTCGAGAAAGCCTCGTCAGCGTCGTCACTTCGCTTGAGAGGGGTGTCGGTCCATACTACTCCACCGCGCTCTACATTCCGGAGAAGGACAACTATGTCTCTCCATCCCTGCGAACGGACGACGGAAGGGCCGAGTACGGGTATCGATGCAAGCTGCGGCTTGGGAATCACATGGCCAGAATCGATACATGGTCGCTCTACTCGAGGGTTAACTTGATGAAGATCATATTCAGGGGCAGTCTCCAGAATCACGTGTTTGTCAACCCTGTCGTCACGGAGTGCCTGGAAGACGCCGACTGGGGAGAGTTGCACACAGGAGAAGAGCGCGACAAGAAATCAAAGCCCTCGGTAAAGATTCGCAAGAGATGATTGCATTGTCGCTTGACCTTAAAACAGGACGCTGGCTTGATACGGAACTTGAATGACTTTGGAATGGAAACACGAGCATAAATACCTGGGTGGTGACTGGCGTTTGATAATCAGGCAATACTAACCCGGGTTTTTTTCTTCTTTTTTTGGGTACAGACATTGAGATCTGGTGTATCGACTTCGACATATGATTAGAGTAGAAATATGGCAATCATGAGCTCACTGTGCAACTGATGTCTATTTCTTTTTGGTCTGTGTGGTGTTTATATGCGGTATTAGATGCGACATGCGACTTAAGAAGCGCTGCGCCTGGGCGGGACACCCAAGGGGTTGTCCAAGAAGTCGAAGCGATCATACTTGCGCTTAATGGTCGACAGCTTCTGGACGTCGTGTCCGTAGTACGACTCGAGCGGCGGGGAGGAAACGCTGGCATCCATCTATCCGGCATACGAGGCAGGCCTGCAAGGTGTCAGCGGGAGTATGGTACTGTGTGGAAAGAGGATGCATACCCAACGAGCGGACGGAGGTAGTGCTCCAGGTCGTGTGCCCAATGGTGATAGCTCCTCTGCTTCGACTCGTCGGCGACCGTCGGGATAAACTCGAGGTGAGCGTGCGCCTTGTCCCTCGACGCAAACGAAGCCTGGTCTGTGGACCCGAGATGTCGATGACGGGCGTGCCGGCTAGGGCCGAGTAGGCCATGGAGCTACGAGATATCTGTTGGCAGCGTGCTCAGACTGTTGGCGAGTGAATCGAATAACTGACTGGTGGCCGTCCGTATGCGGCACGGCCTTGATGCCCGCCTTTTTGGCGCAGTTGCAGTTGATGAGCGGTGCGACTCGGAGGCATCGTTGGCGAAGGCAATCAGCGGAGGCATCCGGTCGAATCGGAGGGTTTACTGTCAATACCGAAGCTCACGCTCGAGACAAGAAGCGGCGACTCACTTTGCAGACTCGCCGAAGCGAGCATCCGTGTACGCCTCATTCTCAGGAGACACGATCATTGAGTTAGCATCCTTGCCGAAGACCCTTGCTGCGCAGTGCTACAGGTTCTCTTCTACCGAGTGCTGCGTATGTGGACGACCGCTGTGGCAAAGAGCATATGGACGGACATGCGCTCCCGCAGGCGACAACCAACCTAACCTGTTGGCTCGCAACCCCGGCTTAGCGGGCCTAGCAGTGCAAATGCGGCCACGATCCCGGGTTTCGCCGCCCGGGTGTCCGTTTCGGTGCGGGAAATGGAAACCATTGGGTGCAAGCTGGGCCTCGCCGGTTCCGGCTCCGTAGTTCGGAGTAGTCACAACGGCCGACTCTGCTCCGGCTTAATTAATTATGTATAAGTGCTTCTCCGCCCGTCAGCAACCAACGGCCTGCAGTAGGAGTCGGCAGCCTCCCGTCACGAGGCATCACAGTAGAGGTCGGAAGCGTCTCAAGCTTCTGGAGACGTTCCGTTGAAGCTCAATTGCGCCATGGCCATGGACCACTCGTCGGCTTCGACTCTACGACGGGGCCGGCCCCAGCCCGAGATGGTCCAGGTCCAACAACCACAACCACAACCACAACCACAACCACAACCGCAACCACAACCGCAGCCGCAACCACAACCGCAGCCGCAACCGCAACCACAACCGCAGCCGCAACCTCAACAACCGCAAAAAGAAATCGACAACCAGCCCGGCCACGATGACGGCTTCCCCACCCTCGAGATCCGCCGTGCCGTGGCCACCATCAACGCCGCCTACGACTGGACCGGCCCCGACGACCCGCACAACCCGCGCAACTTCAGCTACGCGCGCCGCATCTTCAGCACCGTCGCCATCACCGGCCTCGCCACCGTCGCCACCGTCGCCGGTGCCATGTACGCGCCCGCCCAGGACGACGTCGCCGGCTACTTCGGCTGCAGCCACGAGGTCGCCGTCCTGCCGCTCTCCCTGTACAACCTCGGCCTCGCCTTCGGCCCCCTCGTCGGCGCGCCGCTCTCCGAGACGTACGGCCGGAGGGCCGTCTTCCTTTTCACAGCGCCCATGTTCGCGGCGTTTACGCTCGGCGCCGGCTTCAGCCGCTCCGTCGCGGGGCTCACCGCGTGCCGCTTCTTCGCCGGCATGTTCTCCTCGTCGCTCATCAACAACGCGCCCGCCACCATCATGGAGTCCTCGGCGGGCCGCTTCCGCGGTGTGAGCCTCGGCATCTACTACACGCTGCCCTCCTTTGGCGCCGCGCTGGGCCCCCTCATCGGCGGCTTCATCGTCGCCGCCGCCGGCTGGCGCTGGACGCAGTGGGCCTCCGTCTTCCTCGCCGTGGCCTTCTACATCCCCGTGTGCTTCACGCGCGAGACGTACAAGAAGGTCATCCTGCGCCGCCGCGCCATCCGCCTCGGTCTGGACACGTCGTCGCAGCGGACCTCTCCTGGGAGGGCCTTCCGCTACTTTGCGACGGTGCTCGTCCAGCGCCCGCTGCACATGCTCTTCACCGAGCCCATCGTCACCCTCGTCAGCATCTACAACGGCTTCCTCTACGGCCTGCTCTACACCTTTGTCATCGCCGTCCCCTGGATCTTCCGTCAGTACTACGGCTTCGACAAGAAGAGCGAGGCGGTTTCCTTCCTCGGCCTCATGGTTGGCACGCTCGCCGCGTCGACGCCCCTGATCCTCTTCGATCTTAAGTATTACCAAAAGCGCCTCAAGCAGTGGCAGCAGTCTCACCCCCCAGACGAGGACGGCGTCGAGGAGCCACTCCCATCGGAACACCGCCTCATAGGCGCCATGGTTGGCAGTCTCATGCTCCCTGCCAGCCTGTTCCTCGTCGCCTGGACCGCACAGTACCGCGTCCACTGGATCGCCCCCATGATCTTCCAGGGCTTCGTCATGCTGAGCTCCCTGCTCGTCTACGCCAGCGCCAACCTCTTCATGCTCGACGCTTACGGGCCCTTGTACGGCGCTTCGGCCTCCGGTGCCATGATGCTCAGTCGCTACACGCTCAGTGCGGCGTTTCCCCTATTCGCGTTGCAGATGTACAAGGCCCTGGGCGTCGGGTGGGCGACGAGCCTGCTTGCTTTCATAACAGTTGCCATGGCCCCCATTCCGTGGTTCTTCTGGGTGTACGGCGAGGCGCTGAGGCGGACGAGCAAGTACGAGACGAGCTCATAGACCTAGAGTGTGTACATGTTGTGGAGTCTTGCAATAGACATCTCCGCTTTCCACGTTGCAACCCTGACAGGCTCCCCTCGACTCGATGGTACAATAAATCCTCCAAAAAGAACGTGAGTCTGACAAGTTGGGATCCTCTATCCTAATCATCCCCAAATGATACCCTGTTCTAGCAACCACGGCCCAGTTGGTTGACAGCTTGGGCTTCAACGTGAATAGCAAAGCACGAGCCTCATGGCTTTTTTTCTAGATATTGCCCCGGGCACATTTATGCTTATTCATCCAGTTCCAAAAGTCGTATACTCAATCCTCATCACGGCATGTCTCGCCCTTATCATTAATATGCCATACGCCATTATACAGACATCTTCATGGGAATGGACTTGTGTGGGTTGTACCCCTTGACCACAAAGTCCTCGGCCTTCCAGCCGTCAATGCTGCCGCCCATTTCGCGTGCAATCTCCAGCCCGGGAAAGTCCCGCGGCTCGCGCTCTAGCTGCTCCCTAAGCGCATCAACGTGGTCGAGATAGACATGGGAATCTCCCATAACGTGCGTAAGGCTTCCTGGCACCAGCTCACACACATGAGCAAGCATGTGCGTCAGTAGCGCGTAGCTGGCAATGTTAAACGGGACGCCTAGGCCCATGTCGCAAGACCTCTGGTACAGCTGACAGTGCAGGTGGCCCTGAGGTTTGTCTCCATTCTCGCCATTCCCAGCAGCCGCGTCGTTTCCATTCGTCGTCGCCGCCGATTGCTTCGTTCGCGGATAAGACACGTAGAACTGGGCAAACATGTGGCAAGGTGGCAGCGCCATGCTCGTCAGGTCCTTCGGGTTCCACGCGGATATGATTATACGGCGTCCGTACGGCTTCGTCCGCAGCTTGTGTATCACGTCGGCGAGCTGGTCGACGCCCTGGCCCGTGTAGTCCGCTTGCGCATCCACGTACTCGGCGCCAAAGTGCCGCCACTGGAACCCGTAGACGGGCCCCAAATCGCCGACCTCGCGGTGCGACAAACCAACGCTGTCGAGGAACTCGCGAGAGCCGTTGCCGTCCCAAATCTTGACGCCGGCCTCGCTCAGCGCGAGCGACGACGTGTTGGCCTCGATGAACCACAGCAGCTCGGCGACGACGGCTTTCAGGAAGACGCGCTTCGTGGTCAGGAGCGGCAGAATCGGGGCCCCGTCTTTGTTGAGAGAGAACTTGAGCGGTCGGGGGGCGAATATGGAGTAGGTTCCTGTGCCCGTCCTAACGAGAGCGTCAGTCAGCTGGTGGTTTTTGGTTGGGATTGAAGCGCTGCGACTGCAGGGCACCATACCGGTCCGGCCGGTGCTCCCCGTGCTTGAGGATTTCTCGCACGAGGTCGAGATACTGGTGTTCTTCGTGCATCATCGTTTCGCTCGACAAATGTTTCAAGGAAATTTGGTGTCTTGTTTCGCGGAAGAAGACGGTGGTGATGTTGAGTCGAAAAGTTGCTCTGTGGGAAGACGCGTCCGTAGAGGAAGACGCGTCCACAGAAAGCACACCCTTCTATGCCCCACCAATTGCAGATCAGTCAGATCAAACTTTTCCTTCTGAGAATGACTTCGTAAGCCACATATATTAACTACGAACTGCTTCGTAAATGCTCCCGGTTAACCATCCAGCCGGATTGCCATATGCCCGCTTGCCGGGGCGATCTTATCTTTCGGCATCGAGCCGTCCCTCGTCCCTCGTCTATAGGTAGTCTGAGCACTTCATGCAAATGCAAACGCTAAACAGTTTCCTGTTCCTTCGAATATACACTCCCCAAGCCGTTTTGACCCCAAAAGTACGCGGCTAGACTACGTACGATGCTCTAAGTAACGCCAATCATGCTTCCCAAACGTTCCCTGCTAGGTGCCCAAAGCAGGCGCAGGCTACCCACGACCCGTTCATGCTCCGTAATTACTTCTTATTTGAGCTTTTGTTCTTCTCCAGCGCCTCGGCCGCTTCCTTGGCCAGGTCCTTCGTCTTCACCTGAATCATCCAGGTTTCAAGCCCATCCCCCTTTTCGTTCGATGTCGTGACCTTGACATACTTCTCGTCTGCCTTGTACGTCATGTTGGGTAGAAGAGCTCGGTTCAGAGCCACATGGCCTCTTGGTTCCGCACGCAGAAGTAGGCGCACAACACCCGACTCCTCATGCTTCAGCAGTCGCAGGGGACCGACGCCCTGAGTCGTCCACGGGCTGTTGGACCTTGCCTTGTCATCGCTGTCCGACTTGTCGCCAGGCGGCACAAATTTCAACACCTTGGCTCGCACCTCGTGAAGCACCTCCTCGTCCGCATCCACCCCATCCGTGAGATTGATCTGCTCATGATTCTCGCCGTCTTCATTGTCTCCGCCATTGGTTCCGTCGGTTTGGTTGGAGGGTTCCGGGGTCCCCGCCGCCGGTGTAGTCGCCAGGCTCGAACCGCCACCAAAGTTTAGGGGAGAGTCTACACCCGGCGCTTTAGCGGGGCGATTTTCCTCTTCGGAAAAGATAACTTACTGGTCCCAGTGGTGGAGGAACCACCAGCAGGTGGCTGGAGGCCGCCGAACGCTGGAGCTGCTGGTTTGGAGCCGAATATGGTGCCGGCCCCTTGCGGGGGCTGCGGCGAGGCACCCGAGAAACTGAAAGATGGAGCGCCGCCCTGGGCTGAAGCGCCACCGAACGTCGGTGTCGAGTTGTTGCCCGGCTGGCTTACGCCAAACATGGAACCGCCCGCCGGCGCCGGCGTCGACGAATTGGCGCCGGCGCCGGCTCCAAACTGGAACGGAGTAGACGAACCGCTGGCCGGACCCGACGAAGTACCTCCAAAGGTGAAGGCGCCTCCGGTGGATGTCCCTGGCGCAGTGTTAGAGTTGTTGGCGAAGGGGTTGTTGAAGGATGAGCCAGAGGTTGCAGAAGACCCTCCGGCATTGAAGCTGAAATTGAAACCGCCAGATCCCGAGTTCGCGGACGACTCGGGCCCGAATGAAATGTTTGAATTACCTGGGTTACTGGCGGCGGCAGGTACCGCCGGCCCGCCAAACGCGTTGGTGCCCGGAGCGCTAGTAGCGGCTTGCGAGTTTCCAAAGCCGAACATGGCGGTGGATGAACCCGTGTTGCTGCCACCCGTGAAGGCCTTCTTCGCGGGAGACGGATCGTCCTGCTTCATCGGGCTGCCGTTGAACATGCTGTTCGCCGCAGCGCCACCGGGCGGAGACTTGGGGGCTCCAAACAGAGGCTTTGAAGCGGCGGCCAGAGGCCCAGCGTTGTTGGGCTTCTCGCCGCCAGCCGAAGTGCTTCCAAAACTGAAGGTGGGCTTCGAAGAAGAATTTGTAGTAGCCGGCGCCGCATCAGTCTTTGCGGCAGTCGCATTGTTTCTGAAGGTAGCAGGGCCGTTGCCAAAGAGAGAGACCGACGGAGTAGAGGCACCACTGCCGAATGCATTGCTCGGAGCCGTCGCTGGTTTGGGCCCAAACAACGAGGACGCCGCGCCGGCACTTCCAAGCGTAGAAGACGAGTTCTGACCACCAAATAAAGGAGATGTCCTAGGAGCGTCAGATTCAGCGGGCTTCGGTGGTTCCGCAGGCTTCGCCCCAAATAGGCTAGATGTCTGTGTGGTAGGTGCTAGGGAGGAAGTCGCTCCGCTTGTCTTGTTCGATAAGCCGAACATGTTCGGTGTAGCAGACGCTTCGAGCTTCGAGTCGGCCTTGGTCGTGGAGCTGAACATGTTCAAGCTCGGCTTGGGCGCCTCAGCCTCTTTGAGCGTCTCGTTTGAGGTTGGCTTGGGCTGGAATAGCGAAGACCCAAAGCTCGACTGCGCAGCGGGCGCCTTGGGCTCGAATAGGGCCTTCTTAGTGGACTGCGACTCGTTTTCCTTGTCAGACTCGCCGCCATCCTTGCCTCCTTCGTCTGCACTTGTGGCTACCGAGGCTTCCTTTGCGGACGGTGGGTCCTCTTTAGCCGCACCGAAAAGGTTCGAGGTCATGGTGGTCTTTGGTGCAAAGATAGAGCTCGCAGGGATCGAGGTAGAGTTGCCGAACATTGGGCCCTTCTGGCTCGCGGGCGCCGACGGGGCAAACTTGATTGGGGTGGTGCTCGGGTTCCATGTCTGATCCGCAGGAGTGGTAGGCTTTTCAGCGATGGGAACGTCGACCTTGTCCTCAGCACGAATTGGCTGACCATCGCTGCCCTTGGTTACGCGCTCGAACAAACTGCGTCCCGGTGTGCTCTCTCTGGTATCCGGGTTGCTCGATACACCCGCGCCGAAGCTGCTGGTCGGAGCAGTGGGCTTCTTTCCAAACAAGCCGGAACCAATCTGAGACCCACTCTCGCCAGCGCCACTAGCAGCAACACTCGGTTCATCGCTTTGGCCAGCTTCAGGGCTCCCATCTCCCTCGGACCCTGTCTCGCTCTCGCTTTCCGTTTCTGCTTCGATCCCACTGTTCTTGGCTGAGCTGGCATCCGACAGATATCCAAAGATGTTGCTTCCAGCCGGGGCACCCTGGCCAGCCGGGGGCTTCAGGTTCGTGAAGACTGAGCGAGCCAAGTTGCTGCCGCCAGGTTTGTTCGCAGAGAAAGCGCTGGCCTTTGCAATGGCAGGCTTGTCAGAACTCTGGGCAGTGGCAGCCGGCTTGTTGGCAATCTTCTCAAAGAGCGACTTGGAGGCTGAAGAAGGTGTGGGTTTATGCATCTTGGCGGGCTGTCCTTCGCTCACAGAGGCCTTCCTCTTGTTTTTAGTCAAGGCAGGAGTGGCCACTGCGGCCTCTTCGTCGTCTCTGTCCATTGCTCTGCGTTTGCCCTTGAGAGTAGAGCTGCTGGGCGCAAACGAATCCTTGGACATGTTGTCATCGGCTTTGCGCTTCTTCGAAGCAGTGGACTTTGATGGGGTAGGCTCAACCGCTTCCTCCTCGGGCTCCGGGAGGCCATGCTCGCGTCGCCATCTCTTGAGAACCTCCTTGGATGGCTTGACATTTTGGAACTCGTAAAGTCCGTATCGCAAGAGAATGATGCTGCGGCTCTTCTCGAACTCCTTTGCGAAGTTGACGGCATTCAGCTTCCAGTCCTTGTTGGCGAAAATCTCGTTCGCCGCGTATTTGAGCCGTCGAAGATCAAGGATGCAAAAGAACTGGCGCCGCTGTTCTTCGTCGAGGCCAGGCGGACACAGATGTGCCAGGAACTGGTCCGCATAGATGGACCCTTTGGAGTTCCATTCCTTGGGGACCTTTTGAGTAAGAACTTCGCCGGTCAGCTCGGGAGGTGGAGACGAGATGCGCATGGGAAACAGCTCCTTGTCCGCCACCTTGGCGGCCATGTCACGCGGCGTCGCGTGGGCAGTCGACTCTCCATACATGTGCGTCGGCTCGGGTGTAGCGCCGGACGCAAAACCCTTTTTCATCGTGCTTTGGGGCAAGCTCGGGGAGAAGAGAGTCGCGGGGGGGGTATCGCTGATGGCAGACGCTCGAAAGATATTGCGAGCTGTGGCGATCGAGCTGTTGTTCAAGCTACTCGACGGGACCTCGTCGCGCGTCGTCAGCAGCTTGCGCGACGAAGCGGCATGTGGCGTGCCATTACGTCTAGCTAAGCCGCTCGCGAAAGGCGATGCCGCAAAGCTACGGTTCGCAAAGGGCAAAGGTGGACGGGGCTTTGGCGTGCCGTTTGCTCTGTCCGCGACATTGTCGTCGCCGGGTAGAGAGAAGGTAACCATCTCGAGGAGGATTATACGTCAAAAGGGATGAAGAGAGTATCGAAAAGACAATGACGAATTATTGCCGTCGCGTCAAGATTCCATCCACGAAGAAGAGGGAAGACGTAGCGGTAGGAGAAAGGAGGCGTGGCGACTCTTGAAGGCGCCCGTGGGACACGCAGCTTCGAGCGTGCTTCAGCCTTTTGCCTTAACGATGCAGAGGGTGATGGCAGACACGCTGCTGCACTCGCATCTGGCCCCGAAATCGCACCTTATGATGGTCGACGCGACGCGACGATGAAGGAGATGGCGGTGTTTTGATGCGGATGCAACAACCTGGCCTCGCTGGTGGTCGATGCTCGACGCCCGAGAAAAAAAAAGCCACGAGCAAGGGCAAGGGGGGTTTGCGATGAATGACGGCGCTTGGCTCACCTTTGGTGCTCACGCGCCGCTCTTCAGCCTCAGGCAGCAACCCCCCCTCATGTTTCCTGACTAAGCAAGCTGTGCATTCTTCGTGCTCCGTACTGTGAAAGCACATCCCTTCGCCATAAATACCCATTGCATTCATCTTCACATTTTAGAACAAGGTCCTGCCTCAAACAAGGTCAATTTGCATCCTAATCTGGTGACCTAATCATGAATGAACGTGATTCCGTCCCTACTCATCTCCCCAATCCAAGATAGCATGAAGGTGTAATGCTATCCACGCAGCCATTTCAGACCCAGAGACCGGGAGCGTATGTTACAAATGGCGGGAGACTCGCTGAGAGGGGAAACAAGTAAAGCTCAGCACTTAAGGCCGAGATCAAAAATGAAAACAGTCAAACTTCCGAAAACCTGATACCCAGCCGTACAGAATAAAGAAAAAGGGACGGCGGGTTTACTTCTTGAGAAGCTTCTTCTGTTGCTCTTCCAAGAACTCCTCGTCCGACGCATCCAGGATGTCGTACTCCTCGTCTGTCATGAAACCGTCCTGAGACGCGTCCCACTCCTCATCGCCGCAGTCTTCGAAGGCGTCCTCGCCTTCGAGCTTCTCCTCCGTGGTCATGGTCTCCGTCTCGGCCTGGGTCTCCTCATGGATGCTAGCGCTGGGAGACTCCTTCTCGAGCTTGGGGAAGATCATGATGCTGCTAGAATTGGAAGAGTTCTCCTCCTTCTCCCTCGTAACAATCTGGACAGGGATGGTGTTGGGTTTAGGCTTGGCCTCAGCCGTTGCGGGTCGAACATTCACCTCGCACCAGAGGCGGTGGCCAAACTTGAATGCGTCCTGGGTAGTCAAGCGCCAGTAGGAGATGATCTTGCCAGCACGGGCAGGCGTGCGAAGCAGCACAGTGAAGGAGAACTCTTGGCCTGGAGCAAGGGGCGCGTAGCAAACGGTGGACTCGGAGGCGGAAACAAGCTCCGAGATGCCAGCGGGGTGGGCAGAGTCGACGTGGCCCATGTAGTCTCCGCCAACAAACTTGACGGAGCATCCAGCGGGCCACGCGACGTTGCCCTCGTTCCGGAGCACCCAGGTCTGCTCGAAGACGTGGTTCGGGGGCATGATAGTGCCATCCTCAACGGAGTCATGGATGAACACGGCTCGCAGATCTTGTTCTCTGAAGGGCTTCTCAGGAGTGGGAGTCAAAGACTTCTCCTGCTTGATCTCGAGCTCCGGCTTGATCTCCTCTGATGGCTTGGGGCTAGGGGAAGATGGAACGGGCTTCACATCCACAACCGTCCGCACAGCATCAATGGAGTTCTTCTCAGAGGGACTCACCGTCTCGGTAGCCTTGGAGACGGTGCTGTTGCGGTCACCCATGGCAGGCATGCGCTTGCCATCATGGTGCTCGCCAGTAGTAGTAACGCTCACGTGGCGGACAGGCGTCTTGAACTTGATCAGGGGGTGAGTCTTGTTGTGGCTGTTGGCGGGATTGGCCTCGCAGTTGGCGCAGAAGTCAAGATCGTGGCAAACGGCACACTTGTAGCGGACGCCCCGAATGTAAGACGGGTAGGCCTGGGAGATGGAGCAGAGAGGTCCATCGCAGCAGATGCCCATGTGAACGGGTTGGGCCACGGGGCGGGCCTGGATATCCGCGAGGGGTTCGTAGACTGGCGCGAAACGGTGCTTGGCGTGGACAAAGTGGGCAATGGGGATGCAGTCCGAGCAATAGTCCCAGTCAGGGCAGTCGAGGCACTTGTGGCGGACACCAGTGATGTACTGCAGTTTGTCAGCATGTGAAAGATCAAGCATGCAACGTCGTGTCGGATTCAACCCACCTTGTCACAGCCGTCGCAGATGGCATGGTGCATCTGGTTACGGCCGGGCCCCATCTTCACCTTGATGTGATCTGGCATCTGGGCGCCCGCAACAGCCGAAACGAAGCCGTGCTTGGGATGGTGGCCGTGAACATCCTTGCTGAAGCACGCCTGGCAGAGGTCATAATCTTCACAAGTCGTGCAGTGGAGAAATTCACGCTCGGGAAGTTCTGTTCACATATCAGCAAAACTGGCTCATGTCAGGGCCTTGGTCAAAAACCAACCTTGGACGCAGCAGTTGCAAGTCCGCATGTTGCCGAGACAAGCCCAACGAGCGCCTGTCAAGTCAAGCGTGCCTCGCGTGACAGGTGGCTGGCCGAAGAGATCTGGCGCGTAGTTGCGGTTGACGGGAACGCTCTTCTTTAGCTCTTCCAAGGCCTTCGGCTTGGGTTCCTCCTTCTCCTCCGATTTAGGCTTTGGCTTGGGTGCAATGGTCTCGGTGGTGCTGTTGACGATCCGGCCATTCTTCATCGACCGCTTAATCAACCAGTGATCGTTGCTGTAGCAGGTGATGTTGAGATCCACGCAAGACTGGCAAAGGTCGAAATCACCGTCATCGCAAGTGGAGCAATGATAGTGGGCATCTGGAATTGTCTTCTCGCAGCTGTTGCAGCAGACGGCAAAGCCGCCGGGCTTGGTAGGGCAAGGGGCGGCAAGACTAGGAGAGTCTGCGTCTTCGAGAGTATCGGACGGGCCATCAACGGGCTTGCTGGGGGCATCAGCGGGGGCATCAGCGGGGGCATCAGCGGGCGTCAGATCACGAAACTGCTGCTTCTCCGCCAGATGTGTGGCCAAGCCAGCCAGATGTTCGTTGGTCTTCTTGATGTAGTTCATGCGGTTCTCGAACTGCTTGCTTCACTCCTGCTTGCTCCACTCCCTGGAGTCATAATACATCGCGGCCGGGGTGTTGATCGCGGTCATTTCAGGCCGATGCGGGGCCGAGGTTCGGAGCGGGAGGGTCATCTCCGTTAGCACAGCCGGGAGAGTGGCGGCAGGCGTTTCGAGAGTGGCAGCAGGCGTTTCGAGAGTGGCGGCAGGCGCCTCGAGAGCGGCGGCAGGCGTCTCGGTCTCTGCCTCGGCGTTGATGGTCTCGTCGTCCTCAACGGGAGCCCGAGGGGTCTCAGGCTCATCCTCAACGGATGCAGGCTTGGGCATCGGCGTCTCTTCCTTTCCGAGGACAGTGACGCGGAGCTTGAGCTTCGACTTGGCCTTGGCAGCCCGGTACAGCTGCTTGTAAACGGACATGTTGGTGGAGTCAAGCATCACATAGGCTGCGGCGGAATCGGAATAACGCTCGACCATGATCTTGGTGTCGGTGGAGATTTGAAGAAACATTCGGATCTGGAAAGGGAGTTAGTCGCCTGTGTTACACAGCTGTTCCACGGCGTGATCATATGAGAGCATCTCCGACGCATCCGGCCTTACAGCTGGCAGAGAGCAAAAGGGGGCAGAGTCAGACTGGCAACGGAGACGGTGACATACGTGCTTCTCCAGAGCGTTGGGAAACATCTCACGAAGAGGCATCTTGGCCCGACGGGTGGCCCCATCGTAGAACACCTTCAGGGTGACCGGGGCATCGAGGCCCGGGTTGCGAGTGACCGACGACATATTTGATTGGCAATGCTGAGTCTACTGAAAAGAAAAGGGGAAGAAATGTCAGCAGTCTGTTGTGTTGCGTTGCGAAAGCAGCCTCTGGTGATGAGACTCGGTGCTGGTCGGTGAGGGAGCTCACAAGCGGTGACGGTGGCGGATGACGACGACGTATCGAGTCAGGAGCAGCGATAAGCGGTCAACCTCGCCCTCCTGTAACGATGCTCTCGATGACGGGGCGAGAAATCGACTCTACCCCGGGGTATTCACAGACGTTGGATGAGCGTGCAGGACGCTCACACAGGGCGGTGATGATGAGGATGGGCGTTGCTGATGATGGATGATGGGGGAGGGTCTGAGTCTGGTGAGCGGAGGAGAAGGAGGAGGAGAAGGAGAGAGGAGAGAGTTGGGGGAAGCTCTCGCTAGTGAAGCTAAAAGTGGGTCTTACCTGGGGGGGCTGCAGCTGGCGGCGGCGCAGTGGAGCAGGGCCTCTCCCGGTCTGGGGTGGGGTTCGGCGAGGAGGCAGACAGCTGGGGCAGACCGACTGATGATGACGGTGCCGATTCACCTCGCCTGTTTGAGTGAGGTTTGTGAAAGATAGAGCTGGGAGGGGAGGGGAGGGATACCTACTTATTCGTGCCGCGAAGGACGCCAAGGAGGTGTCGACAAGTCGCCTTTGCCAGGCAGACGAACCCAGTCGCAATGGGGCAACTTTGAGTGCTGTGGGGCTGCGATTACCTATCCTCAGTTCAGTCTCGCCGCGTCAAGTTTCGCTTCAGTGTATCCGCGAAAGACGTTTCGTTCCATCTGCTTCTGTCTCGTCTGTCTTACGCCGTTTCGGTTCTATTCCGGGTGCGTATGCCCCGTAGCATTCAGGGGGACGCCGAGTTGCCGACCCGCGGACCGGATGACCACCCGGGCAGGATCAATGCCCCGTTCCCCATCGTTGCAGCGAAGAGTGAGCCAGCGCATCGGTGAACGGACCCCGTCATCCATGATCCATACAGCATTCACTCACTCGTCTCTCGGGTTGGCTGGCGGGATAGAGCACCCGTCAGCGTGGTTACGTTTGCCGCTGCGGGCGGCGCTCCCGAGCAAGAAGTACCGCGAGTCCAATGGTGCAGAAAGCGTACTCGTACAAACCACCCTCGTACAAACCACCAAGGACGAGGAATCCAAGGGTACGGTAGCCTGCAGCCCGATCGAGCTCAGCCACCCATGCTGGAGTGGAGAGACAGACGGCCCCGTGGGCAAAGACACTCACGTCACCACGGTTCGAGGTCAGTCCACGTACGCCCCTCCGTGCCTGATGTCCAATCCCCTTCCCTCGCCTCACCAACGCAGCACGTCTCCAGGGAATTCCTGCAAGGACGCGCACATGCCGCGCCCAAAGCCGTGACGCAAGCTTCCCTCTTCCTCGATGCACACCTAAGACTTGTTTGCTTCTTCCTCACGTGCCGCAACAGCCCGATGCTTCCTTCATCGTCAGCCATCGTGCAACACCAGAGCGGGCGCAAGCGCGGGCGCGGGCGACCCTCCCAGGACGCCCGTGTTGACGAGTAAAGCCTCGGCGCTGTCCTCGACTGTGAAGGCATGGCCTCGTGCCCGCGTGATGCCAATGCAATGGCGGGAAGTGAGGTGTGCTGCGGTTTACCCCCATCAGTCCTGGCGCGAGCTCTCCAATCAGCCCGTAGCTCGGCGTTACAAGGAGCAACCGATAAGGCAGGCGACGACGCGTGAGGGGCAGCTTACGCACCGCTGTCGTGTACGTCTGCCATCAGCTATTACAACCATATGAAATCTTCAACCTGCAGACGGGCCAAGGACTTATTCATAAGAAACAACAGCCGCGGGCTGCAACGCTCCCGTATATAGTAATAGTAGCCCCAATCCCCAAGATCTGAATGTCTGCATGTCGCGCATCACAGGCCATTCGGGACCTTCCGAGTTCTTGCAAATGCTATCATCGCCAGGACACCAACATGAAGTTGCCTGCCTCCGCTGGAATTCAAAACCGCCACGTCCCCAACATCTCTGTCCTGCCCCTCCTTCTCGCGCTTTCCATTTGCCATATGCACGAATCTTCCAGATCGATGCCGGGTGTGTAATCGCGATCTAGTTCGCTATCTCAAGCCGGGTGGCGGTAACGCCGTCGTCTTCAACACCAAGGGCTGAAACACCTGTGTGCTGACTCGCCATGGGTCGTCGTATTCCATGCCTTTCTCTGCCCCCTGCAGTTTGACCACCTGCGTCGTATCAAGACCGTGATGCAATTGCACCAATTACCGCTTGAATCACACAAGGGATAATAAAAAAGACGATCGATTAGACGAGCAAATCAACTTACACATAATGACCCCCTTCTTCATTCAGGTTCCCTATGTGATGCTCCCGACACCCATAACGCCACTGCCATGACAGCCCAACAAGCAAAACAGACAACTCACCGCCTACCCTCGCGAGAGAGGACAAGGAAGATGATTTGTCTGAATTGGTAACGCAACGACCGAAAGGGGGGTAGAACTGCAGTACAACGAGCTTCCACCGCCACCAGCCTGGCAACCCAATGAGCCACCTCCCCGAATAAGATATCACAACACAGCAATCTTCTCGCCAGTAAGGATACCATCGTACACCCCTCACCGACGCGGAGTGACGCTCCCCCTCAACGTTATTGATATCAAAGGCAAGTCGGTGGTGTGGAATCATCCAACCTCCCAAAACAGCCGTCTCCGCGCATACAAAAGAAGTCCGACGTCGAGGCCAAAGGAAAAGTCCGGCACAGCGTGCTGAAATCCCTCCCTGCAATATCCACCGCGGTATACCGACTCGCAACGATAATCAAGAACGACGCGTCGATCAAACCCCATGATTTTGCTTTCCCTCCAGACAGGCCAATAACAATAATACCCCGGGGCTCCCAAGCCGAACAAAAACAATAGTTTCCTGCACTCCATTCAAAGCGTGGCGCCCTAGTGTAGGTAGGTATTAAATCGAGTACAGAGTAAAAAGGGCTCAGGACGTGCCATGGCAAGATGGGGGACTCAAATCCCTATTGCTGGTAGTAGACCATACCCGGCGCATGCTGAGAATAGTAGAAGCCATCGGGGCTCGGCGTCACCATGCCACCCATCCCCATGACGCTGGGCTGGAATCCCTGAGGCGCAGAGTACGGTGGATAGGTGTTGACGGGCTGGATCTGAGACGCGTCGTAGTAGTAGACCATACCGTTTACCTCCTGGGCCACTAGATTCGAGCCCGACGAGGGATTCGGCCGGCCCCCTTGTGAAGCTGGTTGCTCGTGCTGGTTTTGAGGCGTGAAGCCACCGGGCACACCATGTTGGCCAGGAACAAAAGCAGGGGCTCCAGCAGACGTGGCCATGTTATGGCCAGAGTAGCCCGGAGGATAGTAATATCCCTGCTGGGCCTGGGCTTGTGCCTGGACCTGGGGCTGGGGCTGATAGACTTGCTGGTTGTAATAAGGCGGCTGGCCATAGCTATTGGGGTGGAAGGGCGCCGCATGTATCGCCCGCTCGGGGATCTGGGACAACGGCGTTCCAGTCGAGTGCTGCGACGGGTATGAGGGCCTGCGTGCATGCGCGTGTGGGTCCTGGCCGAACCCGTTGGCGACCTGCACGGGAACCTGCTGGTGGAACGGCTGCTGGAAGGCTTGGGGACCTTGAGCCATGGCTGGAGTTTCGATGTCTGCAACAGAAATGTTCTTCTGCGGGCGCGGTTGATGCATCGGGAGAGAGGCCGGTCGGTTCTCCTGGAAGGCGGGCTTCTGCGGAAGCGGGTGCGTCTGCGGGTGTGGCAGGTCGCTGATCGAAGGCTCCTGCGCAGTGACGGGCTGCTCAAACCGAGGTGCAGGCTCCATAATCATCCCTGGCATTTGCACATCTGGCCTCGGGGCGGGAGGCAGTCGGACAACCGGCCTGGGAATGGCAACATCAGCCGGCATCGGGGGCCGCGAGACGACAGATCCGGTTGGCGAGAACATCATATCTCGCTCGTGCACAATCGACGAGCGTCGGCTGAGAGCAATGCTAGGGGAATACACGCTCCCGTAGTAACTGCCACCGAAAACACTCGTCCGCCTCGAAAAGCCACCAATGGAGCCCCACGCAGACCGCGGCTTTCCACGCATGCGCTGCTGGTTGGGCCGCAGGGCACGCGGGATGAACGTGAAGGATCTGTCGGACGCGGGGAAGATGTATCGAGGAGGGTAGTCGGGCAGCGAGATTCGAACGGGCTTGTCTCTTCGCAGAGGGGGGCGGTGGTCGGGCAGTTTCGTGTACTGCTTGACGGGCATGCCGGGGAACACAGCCGGGCCCTTCATTAGGTGTGGGAGAAAGACCCGGACCTGGGCATTGCCGATGTGCTTCTCCGTCGACAATGTCCGGTTAATGGGCGTAGAGCTCGACTCGCACGTAGGGATGAAGCCGTTGCCATTCGGCGGGCCTTCGCCCTGCGGCATATGTCGAGGGCGACGAGGGACCGGGTTGGCGACGACCTCGTGCATATCATGGGTCCATGGCGAGGTTGTGGTCGGGTCCGATGGATGATGCACGTTGCTAGCGATGTCAGTACACACAGCCGAGGAAGACGAACACGAAGATGCAACGTACTTGAAGGGCGAAAAGGGGCCGCCGATGCCGCCGATGCCACCGCCGCGATCACCCCGGCCGCCCCTACCCCGGCCCCTGCCGAACGGCCTGAAGCCGTTGGCGGCAGGGCCAGCATGTCGATGATCGTGCATGAAGAACGACCCTCGGTTGGGCACAAATGCCGGGTCTTCGTCCCTCCGACGCTTGTAGTCATCGTGCTCTTGACGACGGCGGTCTCCCTGTTGGTCGGTCTGTGGTCGGATGGCGGACGCCGAGCTCACGACGATGGGAGCTGAGGGAGACTTGGGCGGCGACACGACGACCTCGTCAAAGTGCATCTCCTGCGCGGGAGCCGGCTTATCGGCCATGGACAGGCCGTGCAGCATCATATCCGTGTCCGACACCGCCTTGCTGCTAGTTGCCTGGACGCCAAGATTAGATGGCTGCCGTGCAGCCAACTTGGGCGCGCCGTTGGCCGACTTCCTGGCGTTGGGCGATGTTGGCGACGCTTCGTCGATATTGCTGGTGTCGCTGTCCTCGCCGGCATCGTCATCGTCCGTGAGGAGCGAGCCTTCGCTGAGGGACTCGTCATCGACGTCGAGCGCCTCTGTACGGCCTTCATCATCGCCTTCGTCCTCGACCCGGCGCCGATGGCCGATTCTTCTGCGTCGCGGAGCAGCCATGTCGACGGGGGGCGGCTGGTGTCGGGTCATGGAACGACGACGAGATGGCAGACGACGGATGGGGCGGCGTCGGGGACGGAAGCGTGCGACGGGACAAGCTGATCATGCGGCGTCGAACGATGGACGGAATCGAAAAAATCGACGAAACAGACAAGGGAAGACGAAGCCCAACCCGCCCTGCGGTGCCAGACCAGGGAAGAAATACCCAACGGCGAACGTGCCCAGACGGCGTCGGGGCCAGCAGGCAGGTTCTCTCGCGTCCGGATTGGCGCAGGCCCGGCTCCGATCGAGGGACCAGAATGTCGAGGTGAGGGAAAATGAGGAAGAGAAGGGGGGGAGGGAAGAAGGAGACACGGCTGGATGGATGAGGCGTGGATGTCGGCGGTTTGGAGAGGAAGACGCAGGATTTGGCGCGATGAATCAAAGATGGTTCCAAAAAAAGTGCAGGCCTGTTGCGGTAGACGAAGCGGCGACGCCAGCGGGTGACTGGCTGGCTGCTATTACAGTGGCTCTCCCTGGCAATGTTATTTTGGCTGGGGCAAGTTCGCTGGGCCTGACGTGCAAAGTACCCCTGCACCAGAAAGCGGCGTGGGAGTAACCTTCACTAGTCGCCTTCACGCGCACACAGCCGTGCTCCACCATCCAGAGGAGGCCATCCCATCACAAACAAATGGCAGCCAAACAAACCAAACCAAACCAAACCAAACCATCGATCGGCGTCCCAGCGTCCCGCCCGCCAGCAGAATCTTGACGACTGCAGCTCGCAATCGAGTAGGAGGGCATAGCAAATTGTTACCTTATCAAGCATGCTAGTCCAGCAGTCGCACGCAGCCCCTCTTTCTCTCGTCGTTCCCTCAGCGCTCTGCCAGCCATCACGGCCCCCACCCGTGGTGCATCGCAGTGCATCGCATCGAATCGCACCAGCAAACGCATTCATGTCGCAACCACACGCCCGTTTGGTGAACGCTATTGGGGCTATCACTAGCGAAGAAGGGTGGCTGATAGCCATGCAAGCCTTCATGAGAGTGTGATCGTCGGATAGCTGGAGCACGGGCTCTGTCGTTTTGTCACTTGTGCTGTTGGTTTTACGAACGGTTATGACGTGACTTTAAAAGCAAATATGTTGTTTCATCACTTTGCTTTTTAAGTTATTAATAAGTTGCATGGCTGCCATGGCTTGACGAGAACCTCTCCCTTATCAGGTGACATGTCTAGGGTAGCTCCGCCAGTATGTCGTGACACAAACCTCCACCGGCATCAGAAGCCTTTCACATCTGCCCCAAACTCAGCATTCCCGTGGCGCACAAGTCCCGGCTGAACGACCCCGAATGCCTGCAGCTCCCATGCACGCGACACATGCCGACCCAATCCCCCCCATTGCCAACACGCCGTGCGACGCAGGCAGGCAGTCCGCGCGCCAATCACCAGAACCTCGACCTGCAATGACACAAACATTTGGATTCCGTACCCGTGGCGAGCCAGCAGCTCACAGCAATAGGTACCAGGTAGCTCCAATGATCGAGCTGTAGTGTTTTCCATCTTGTACGTCTTAGGCATTCCGCAGAGCGGGAATGGCTCGGCTAGGGCCTCCGAGGAAGCCACCAACTTACACCTCAGACCATGCAGAGCCCTCAAAGCTTCTAGACATCTTCGAAACCATCACCTCCCACTCCGTCTCGCCGACAATCACGGCCGTCCGTGCATGTTTCCGCCCCGAAGAGCCGCTTCCGCCCTTCCTCACGGAGCAGCCCTGCCCGCGGCCCTAAGAGCCCACGATGCAACTCGCCATATGCAGCAGCAGGGGCGGGGTCGTGATAGATGAAAGAGGAGCTGAAGCTCCAAGGGCGGCGGCGGGGGTCTCCAGAAAGCTCTCCTCCGCTTGACCTCCATCTCCCGTCCCGATATCATAACCCTCCCCCCATCTCCCTCTTCCCCTCTTCCCTTCCATCTGCTATAGACGACAAAGCCATCCTGATCTGGGCGCCTCCATCGATAGCTCGCCAAAGCAATGAGTTAGCAGAAACCGCCGTCTAAGCGCTCAGAAATCGACGTCATGGCAAACCTCCCCTCGCAACACCCCACCCTCTCCATCCACCTCTCCGACCTCACCCTCACCCCGCTCATCACGTCCTCGTCGTCTCCCTCACACCTCGAGTCCCTCACCAGCCTCACCTCCAGCGCGCTCTCTTCCCAGACCGCCGCTCAGCGCGCCCACCTCGGCCGTCCCCAGCGCATCATGGTCGAGTACCCGGATGCCGGCGCCGTCGTCTTACAGTCCTACCTCGACCCCCGCGAGTCGCCCTCCGCGGACCGGAACAACCCCGCGGGCCTGATGCACAAGGGCGGCGGCGGCGGCGGCGATGACGGCGCCACGACGAGGTCGGATGACGCTGCGCCGGTGCTCGTCGGCGTTGTCGTCGCGGGCTCGTCGGACGACGCCCGGGAGGCGCGGCGCGCGGCGGTCCGGCTCGAGCGGGTCGGGCGAGAGTTCCAAAAAGAGTGGGCGGCGCAGGGCGTGGAACGGAGCGTCGACGGAGGAAGTTCCGAGTGAACGAGTATATTAAAAGACATTCCCGGAGCGGCAATGTTAACACGTGTGGTCCCCGGACATCTGATCTGATCCGGCTTACACGGTAGCGATCGGGTCGCGAGGCCGGGGAGAATGGATAAACAGCGCAAGGCGCTCAGCCGGGCGAGGGAACACGCACCGAGCATGGAACAAGTGACATTTGGCCATGAAGTGACGACAATTACGGGCTTGCATTCGACAGCATGAGCGCGGAGTCGGCGGTTATAATACTGTTACTTCTCACAGGTGGTGTTGGGCATCCCAGGCAGGCTGCTCTAATAGAACCATCATCAATTTTAATTTGGAGAGAAACATCTATCTTTTTTTGCGCAAAAAAAGTCCTTGAGATCTCCCGTGCTCCAAAGTCCATCGCCACTGCGTAATAACTTTGCCCAGAAACAAAAGAAATATGGATATATTTAGGCCAGGACTCAGCATCCTAGATGTGCTGCTGGAAGGCACGGTTGACAGGCGAGCGAACGTTGGGGACGTGCTTCCAGAAGTCGATGGTGGCGATGGCACGCTTGGAAATACCCTCGGGGGTGAACTCGAACTTTTTGTAGACGTCCTTGTAGGCGCCAGAAGCACCGAAGCGGTTGATGCCGAACTGCTCGTGCGTGTAGCGTTCCCAGCCCATGGTGCTCATGACCTCGACGGACAGCGAGGGGATGCCGTCGGGTAGGACGGACAGCCTGTACTCCTTGGACTGCGCATCGAACACCTCGAAGCAAGGCATCGAGACGATGCGGGCCTTGACGCCGTGCTTCTCCTGCAAGTACTTGGCGGCGTCCACGCAGATGCCCACCTCGGAACCAGTGGAGACGAGAGTGATGTTGGCACCCTCGACCTCGTGCACGACGTAGCCGCCCTTGATGGCCTTCTCGATGGTGGAGCCCTCGAGCTGGGGCAGGTTCTGGCGAGAAAGGGCCAGGATGCTGGGGGTGTGCTTGGAGGTCAGGGCGACGTAGTAAGCGGCGCTCGTCTCGTTGCCGTCGGCAGGGCGCCAGACCATGCAGTTGGGGAGGGCACGGAAGTGAGCCATGGTCTCGATGGGTTGGTGGGTAGGGCCGTCCTCACCAAGGCCAATGGAGTCGTGGGTGGCAACCCAGATAACACGGACTCCAGACAGCGCAGACAGACGGACGGCACCGGCAGCATAAGAGACGAAGTTGAGAAAGGTGCCGCCATAAGGCAGGATGGTGCCGTAGGCAGCCAGGCCGTTCATGATGGCGCCCATGGCGTGCTCACGGACACCATAGCGGACGTAGCGGCCGGCGTAGTCGCCTAGGCCGGTGGCCTTGGGCTGGAAGTCGACGGCGGACTTCCAGCGGGTCAGGTTGGAGCCGGTAAGATCGGCAGAGCCACCAAAAAGCTCGGGGACGGCCGCTTCAATCTTACCGAGGACGGCCTCGGACAGCTTACGGGTAGCGACAGCCGCGTCGGCGGGAGTGTAGACGGGCAGGCTCTTCTCCCAGCCCTGGGGGAGATCGCCCTTCTGGCGGCGCTCCAGGTCGGCGTGCTTGTTGGGGAACTGCTGAGCATACTTGGAGAGCAGCTGGTTCCACTGCTGCTCAGCGGCGGCACCCTCAGACGAGTGCTTGCCGTAGAGGTCGTAGACCTCCTTGGAGACCTGGAAAGATTCCTCGGGGTTGAAGCCCCACTTCTGCTTTACCTGTTTGATGTCGTCGGCCTTGAGGGGGGAGCCGTGGACACCGTGGGTACCCTGCTGGAGAGAGCCGTAACCGATGGTGGTCTTGAGCTTGATCAAGGAGGGCTTGTTCTTGACCTCTTTGCACTTCTGGATGGCAGCCTCGATGCCGGCCAGGTCGCTGTCACCGTCGTCGACGGCGACGACGTGCCAGTCGTAGGCCTCGTAGCGCTTGACGACATCCTCAGTGAAGGCGCAGTTGGTGTCGCCGTCAATGGAGATGTGGTTGTCGTCGTAGATGCAGATGAGGTTGCCGAGCTGCAGGTGACCGGCGAGGGACGAGGCCTCTGAGGAGATACCCTCCATCAAGCAGCCGTCGCCGAGGAAGCAGTATGTGTAGTTGTCCACGACGTCAAAGCCGGGCTTGTTGAAGGTGGCAGCAGTATGAGCCTGGGCCATGGCGAGACCGACGGCATTGCAGACACCCTGGCCCAGGGGACCCGTGGTGACCTCGATGCCCGGGGTGTCGTGAGCCTCAGGGTGACCAGGGGTCTTGCTGTCGACTGTCTGTGGTATGCTGTCAGTGACCTGTGAATGAGGCTGACTTTTGCAATTAACACTTACTCGGAAGGCCTTGATGTCATCCATAGTGAGGTCGTAGCCGAAGAGGTGGAGGAGCGCATACTGGAGCATGCAGCCATGGCCGTTACTGCGTAGGTGTGACGTTAGGTATGAGGTCGCGGGTCGAGAAGAGGCAGCGGGCGGAGTCTTACGAGAGGACGAATCGGTCCCGGTTCAGCCACTTGGGGTTTTTAGGGTTGAACTTCATGAACTTGTTGAAGAGGACGTGGGCAACGGGAGCCATGCCCCTGCGCGAGAGTGTCAGCGGATGCTGCGGCGACCTTAGACGGCTACTTACATAGGAGCACCGGGGTGTCCCGAGTTGCTGTGGAAGGTTGCATCAACCTGGAGGCGCCAATTTCGTCAGTTCGTGTTTCTTCTTGCGCCTCTCTTCAGCGCTGTCGTATTTGCTCGCGCTCGTCTTGCGACCGACGAGCTCTCTCTCAACGTGTTGGACGCTGGCGGGGCAGCTGGTGGCGGGGTAGCAGGAGCAACGTACCGCGAGGAGGCGGATGGTGTTGATGGCCTTCTGGTCAATCTCGCCGTAACCCATGGTTGCTGATTTCAAAATGGTTCTATTGCGAGAGGAGAGGGGGGATTCTTGTAGAGCGAGATGGTTTGGGGTATGGAGGGGAATCGAGAAGAGAAGTTGGAAGGGGAAGACGATGGTCGAGCTCAGTCGTCCGGCGGGATGGGGATGATTTTCTGCTGAGGGGTTACCCCTCTGGTTGAGGTGGTGCTGTCTGTTGTCTGGTTTCTCCCTGACCTTTGACGATGGGTGGGGCCTTCAATCATTGTAACCAAATTTTTACTGGGTCCGCTGCCCTCCATTGCCATCCGCGATTCCACCAGAGAGCCTAGGAGAGTCGAGATGCGGTAAAAGTCTGCTGTCGATTGACGCAACATGCCACGGCCGGCTCCAGAACGGTTCCATCCTGGGATCCGCTTTCCTCCGCCATGACGAGCTGTTCAATCCGAGTATGTGCTGCTTCGGATGACTGGATAGATACAGAGACTTCAGTTGCGCGACGGCGGGGAGGTTGGTGCGAGCGGTGACGTCGCTGTGTGGTGATGATGTGTGCTGGGAGCGGCTAATGGCCTTGCGGCTTTTTCCCGGGATTCACGACTATGAGATGGATGCGGAGAATCCGAATGCAGATGGATCTTGCGGCCGAGCGGGCCATGCGGCAAATGGCTGTTGTGAGGGCATCGTCTGGTGATTGATTCTGCCAGGACAAACGCCACGGAGCACTTTGCTCCGGACCAGCATCAAGTCCACCCACAGTATGCGGGAGCTCCGGCTCACATGCCGGCCACCGGAGTGCTGCCCTGTACTCCGAGCTGGCACGGAGATTCTTCAATGCCCGCCCTCCAATCCGGTGGCGAGCTGCTGGGCGGTGCCTGTTGTTGGTGGACGACATTCCCTCGGTTGAGCGTTTTCGGACGTGCCATCGGCGGGCTCGAACCAGCCACCGTCTCCAGTTCACGCCAGCGCGATGCCGCCGAAGGGGGCATCCCGAACAATGCCGTTCATGCGAGTCTCGTGAAGTTAGGGCGTACTTCGTATCAAGACGTTGGTAAGCATTTCCAACGATGCACACTTCGTAGACTCTGTAAGATTTCCTGGTGTGAGAGCCCGTGACTGCAACGTAGAGAACAAGACGCTCACTCATCGTGGCATAATAATCTCATAATGGAGGCGAAGCTCAAATGGCTTGCTGCCCAGCGGAGAAAGTTCCGACCCGCTTCACACGCCTCGCAACCATCACTGTCTAGCTACCAGCATCCTGATTAGGAATGTAGCCGCCGGGCGCTTCCCCAATTACCTTACAAAGGTTTTATAAGAAATGGTCGGCAAGACGACTCCCAAGAGGACGCTCGCCGCCAGCAGCAACAAGCCCTCCAGAGGGGCACAACAGCAGGCGGCGGCSGCCAGTTCCACCGCGCCAACCGTTTTCCAGGACACCAAGGACCAGCAGCGGCTCCTCAACATCTTCTCCGGTGCCTTCAGCAGGGTGCTGTCCTCGGAGAGCTTCCCGACGCTGCTGCAGGAGATAAAGCAGGCGCTGTTCAATCGCGACTTTGCGGCAGCGTTTGGGCGGGAGGACTATCTCGAGGCGTACGCGGCGAGATGGAGCCCCACGAGAGCGCTCTGCTATGCCACGGTGTTTCTGGGTGCCAGGGACTACGTGGATCAGATACTCGTGTTGGATCATGGGCCGGCAACGACGGATACGGTTGACCATGACCAGGAGCAGCAGGGCCAACCGGATGAGTCTGAGGCACAGTCGAGAAGTAGGGATTCTCCGAGTTCCAAAAGACTCAGGATGCTCTCCATCGGAGGGTGCGCGGCAGAACACGTCGCCTTTGCCTCCTACATCCGCGACACCTCTTCCCAAGGCACCCTTACCCTCCTCGACTCCGCGCCCTGGTCGCACGTGGCAGCTCTCCTCCAGACCCAACTCACCGCCGCCCCTCCGCTCTCCAAGTACGCCTCCGCAGCCGCCAAGGCCGCAAACCAACCTCTCCTCCTGGAACCACAGCTATCCCTCACCTTCTCTCAGGGTGACGCCCTGTCGCTGACAAAGGACAAGCTGGCAGAGCTCGTCGGCGCGCAACCGCTCGTCGTGACGCTCCTGTTCACGCTCAACGAGCTGTACACCGACGGCGGCATCGGCAAGACGACAAAGTTTGTGCGGCTGCTGGGAGAGGTGCTTCCGCAGGGGAGCTTGCTGCTCGTCGTGGATAGTCCCGGGAGCTATTCAGAAGCGGCGGTTGGTAAGGAGAAGAAGAGGTATCCTATGCAGTGGCTGCTTAGCCATACTCTTCTCGAGACTGACACCTCGGGATATACCTGGGAGAGGCTCGAGTCGCAAGACTCCATCTGGTTTCGGCTTCCAGAAGGGCTTTCTTATCCCATACAGCTCGAGAATATGCGCTACCAGATGCATCTATACAAAATACACAAGACCTAGCCGTCTCGAAAAGAAACAGAAATTATTATTATTTAAATACGACTGCTTTCAGGATTCATTTCTCGTACCAGTGAGTTCTAGGGATCAAGTCTAGGGAACATGTACTACCCCCATACCAACTTCTTGATTGAGTGTCCCAGTTGCTCCAACAACCCCGTATTCTTCTTTGCCGCCTCGAGCGAAATAATGTCTCCCCTGTCGATGATGCTCCTTGCCTCCTCCCCGTCCTTGTGCAGCTGCCGCTCCAGCGCGAGACGCTCGACCTCGGCGCAAATAGTGACGACCTGCTGGATCTCGGTCTGCCGCGGCCCAGCCCCCGACACGGCCACGGAGGAGTCCGTGTAGGGCGCCTTGAACGCCAGCTTCCGGATCGCGGGCGATTTGGCCTTCCCGGAGAAGAAGTTCACAAAGGCCGACTGCTGCTTCGCGCTGTCGCTGCTCTGGGAGCCCAGCTTTGATGCGATCTCGCCTCGGGTAGACAGCGTACGCGTGTTGGTTCTGCGGACGTTGCTCTTCCCCGGCTGGTACTCGACCACGAACCCGACGTTCCKCATCTCGTCCATGTGAGACGGCGCGATGGTGGAGGTGATGTACGTGCCAAACTTGATGTGCGTGACGTTGCCGAGATGCACTCGCTCAAACGATGAGACCTTGTCTAGGTCCCAGTCGAAGCGGCAGAGGTACAGCGCGGCATTAGTCAAGAGGAGGACGACCTCTTCCATCGGCCAGGATTTGACGACGTTGGCGGTGTTGGGGCTTATGAGCACCCACCCGCCATGGACTTCTTCGCTTACATCGGCCACGACTCGCTTCTGACAGAGCTCGACAGCTCGTTCTCTCATCTTTGAGATGGATACTGCTGGGTCCTTGGTCATCATATCCGACTCGAACTCGTCAAAAACCTTTGCCGTGACGTTGCCCAGGAGAAAATCTATGGCAGCCTGGCTGAAGTAGTCGTTGACCATACTGAGAAATAATTAGCGAATGTCCACAACTTGCCGTCTTGTGAACTTACCCGCTATAGAAGCGTGCGAGCGACAGCCCCAAATCGTTTAATGCCCCACGATAGTCCCTCTTCCTTGTTCTGGTGTAGTCGCCCTTCATGGCCGCCGTCGACGCATACTGCTTTGAAACGGCGTCGCCATTATCTGCCCAGAGGGTGTTGAACCACATCGTCTCCTGGTCCAGCTGCGCGCTCATGTCAATCCCGTCCTCCTTTAGCTGCAGCTCCAGCATGTGTTTTGCGAATGAACTCTGGCACACGTTTGTTCGGTCGAGGCAGTCCATGCAGTTGGTCCGGAGGACTCCTTTCTGCTTCCGAATCAGCTCGCCTTCCTCTTGAATTGAGCTTCCCAGCTCCTCCAGCCTGTCTTTCATTCGCAGGAGAAGATGGCTGACGTTCTCAAACTTCATACCGCGACAGGCCTGGTGGAAGTCGAACCATTCAAAGGGGATCTGATCGCCGCCGCTGGCCTCTTCGTTGAGGCGCTCAACGTTCTTTTGGTACTGCGTGCCGATGGATTCTTCAACCCCGTGCTCTTCAACTAGGTTTACAATCTGCAATTCGCCGTAGTGTCTTGAAAGTCTCTCGAAATGTCTCTTGCATGCTTTGTAGTTTGACTCTGGAGAGTGCTGTATGACAGGCACAGGTTTGAGGGAGTAGGCTGACTGTGTGAAGAAGAGAGGGATGCTTCCCCTGATCTGCAGGAAAGAGTGCGTCGGTGACGACTTGTCCCATGTCGGCGACGAAATTATCTGCTCTGTTTCGACCATATTGGCTGTGAAGCCGTCCTCGTTTACTCCGCGGCGGAGATATCGTAGACCTGCTCTCTTGTTGGAGCGACGCGATATCAGCGTGATGAGGCACTTCTTCTCGGACGGCCGAAGGTCGATGGAATCTCTAACTCTGCCTGGTGGAGGTGAGCCTGGGAGAGAGCCTGGCGCGGTGAGGCTGCTCATTTCGACGGACTCGGCAGATGGCTCGTCCTGCTGCGGGGGCTGGCTATCCACGACAAACGTTCGCTGCCCAACGAACCCTTGCATGACGGGCAGAGCCAATGATTCCTGGCCCGTGGCCATGAATTGCTGCAAGATGTGGCGATTCCAGAAGAAGGCGCTGTCAACTTGAGCGTGAAGCGGCACGTCTGGTCGCGGCAGTATTGCATCCTGTGACAAGCTGCGGGTAATATCCAAGTCGTAAGAGAAGTAGAAGCTTCGAGATGAGCCGAAGAGCACCTTTACCGTACGAAGCAGCTTGGGTAGCAGGGTGGACACTGGGGTCTGAGTGTCAGCATCGTCTGTGAGCGGAACCTTCGCCACCGAGGACGCTGCTGAGTCGACATCGACGCCTGCAGTCGAACCGGCGGACGAGATGCTCATGCCCATTGTCCGCCTCTGGTCCATGGTCCATCCGCTCCGACTAAACCAACTTTGAGCGAATCGGCCGTAGCTACCTCGTCGGCGGATAACGTCTTCCGCAACGCTGCTCCGGTTAGAGTTAGAGTCGTGCCTTGAGTCCCCTTCCTCCATCACAGCATCTTCGACCTCGTCGAGGGCCGCAATAGACAACTCGGTTTCTTCATCACTGCTCTCGCCATCGTCGCTCAGAGCATGCGCGGACTGTCTCCGCAAGTGGCCTGCCGTCCTTCGGATGGACTTGTCTGCATCCGCCTTGGATGTGCATGGCGTGACAGCGACCTCCGTGACGACGTAGATGGGGAATCCAAATATCTGAGCGACCTGCTGCCGCCGCGTAATGCTGACCAGGTAGCTGAGCCTCGACACCGTGATTAGGCCTGGGGAAGATGTGTTAGTCGCCGAGGCTGCCTCGGAGATGGGCTTGAGCCGGATTTACCTAAAATACCGAATGCCTCGAATGATGACTCGGGCGTTGAAGTGTCGGGGAGCTGATCACGCGGAACGGCGGATATCGAAGAGTCGCCATATCTGACCCGTACAGGCTGGAGCGGCCTCTGTCCCTTGGGTGAGAGTGGCTGGATTATAAGGCCGTCGATGGCAGCGCATATGACAATCTTGCGCGCGATCCCAGGCATTATGAGAGGCGTGGTCCAGAAGAGCACCCCCGATAACGCAGAATGAAGAACAATAAATATCAGAATACGACTCTACGCAAGGGAAATACAGAATAAGTAAACCACGACTACCAAGATAGCCTGTCGAAAGACTCGGTTGAAGGTGCAGCAGCGGGGAATGTTCCGAGGTTCCAAGGTTCACTGTGCGATGCGACTGCGCCTAGCGGCAAAGGTGGAGCAAAGTCACAGCACTGACCCCAGCTTTGTTGTGTTAGGCGCCTCAGCTGCATTTGCAGCCCGGACGCGCACCCAACGCCGAGTTGAATCGAGTGATTTGAGCATCACTGGCTTAAAGTTACTTGGGTGCATTTTCAGATGCAACACAGTATTTAAATTGCCCTGGACACAGCGCAGGGTACCAGCACGCTGGGCGGCTGGAGGACGGGCTGGGGAGGTTATCCCTTGTAGTGTGCGAAGGGTCCGTCTTTGTACCTTGCAATGGTTATACCCAATTAGAAGTCGTGTCCTGAGAAGTACATACAATACTTACTGAATTTTATATGCTAGTATAGGTGGAAGAAGCTTGACGTAGCTCCAAGTTACGGCAAGAAACAGCAAGGAACAGGGCGAATGTGCAGCAAGTACAAGGTTGGAGGCTTCGCACACCAGAAGTGATGCAGACTCAAGCACAACGTTCGCGATGTGGACAGACACCTCCAGGCCCGTCAACATAAGGTACTCTGCCAGCAATGCCCCAGATAGAATGGGCCAAATAGCTCTACGTTCAGCGTCCTTGCCAGCCAAACCGTACGCGTTATCCGTCATAGTAGCCCAAGGGTTACCGGCAAGCCCACGCTCGGCCACTGTCGCCATGTTAAACGATCCATTCTCTTTTGAAAGTTGTATCTACCTCGCCGGCGCTTGGCCATAGCCAGGGGTGTATTCGACATCTGTCGCTGTCGGGTTGGTCGATTCGCGCAGACTCGGGATTGACTCTCGATTCGCTCCATTGGCGTCCAGTGGCGAGCGGGCAAGAGGCAGTCTTTGTTGAAGACGGCACTCCGAATTCAGCCTCAGGGCTGGAGTACTCGTAGGTAGCATCATCAAAGGGAAGCTTTCGGCTCAAGGSAGAGCAGCTCGCGGTTGTGCGGTTAGCTGAGGAGGTTGAAGCGCGGCCGTTGACTTTAGGATCCGTTGATCCAATGGCTGCTCCAAACGACAGGCACGAATTGTTGCAACAACTAGGCTCTGGTGACAAGGGAAGCGCTGGACCAGACAGTCATTGTGGCGAAATGCCTGTTTGCAAGGATTCCGATGGCAGAGCAGAGAGCTTGTCTCCCGGACCGGGGCGTAATTATCCGGTTCTGCCTTACGTAAACCGTCATCCGGCCACCGTGCGGCAAAACCTGGCACCTGCGTCGCCAACCAGGGAACAAGTCCTCCAACTACCACAGCATCTCGCCAAAGCACCGACGTCGACAGCTCATCACCGAAGCTTCCCTTGCCATCCCCTGCCGAGCTGTACTCGAGTAGCAACCTTTCATCGCCTCTCCGACTCTCTGTATCCCAGTCTCGACAGCCCATAACCGCCAAAATGGTCTCTGAAGCTTGGTACGTCAACAGCGCGCCTCCCTACCGTCGTCATCGAGCTCCGGTCGCATCGCCCCGAAGCTCCTGGCATCCCCGCATCGGCTTGCATCCTGCGTCACTTGCTGCTGCGAATTGTATCCAATGAGCCAAAGCTAACTTGGGCGTCCCTACAGCCCCGTCTACGCGGTTAGTCCTCTCCATCACCCGTCGAACGACGTCACTCGAAACGCCAGCACGGACCTCGAACACATCAACATCGACCCGACAGCAATGCTAACCATCGCATAGCCCTTCTTTGGCGCCATGGGTTGCACCTGCGCCATCGTCTTCACCTGCCTGGGTGCCTCCTACGGTACCGCCAAGTCTGGTGTCGGCATCGCTGCCATGGGTGTTCTCCGTCCTGACCTTATCGTGAAGAGTGGGCATCCCATCAACATCTGGCTGCGCTAGAAAGCAGACTAACGGCGCCATCAGACATTGTTCCCGTCATTATGGCTGGTATTATTGGTATTTACGGCCTGGTCGTGTCTGTCTTGATCTCGGATGGTCTCAAGCAGGAGCTCCCTCTCTACACCGGTTTCATCCAGTTCGGTGCTGGTCTCTCTGTCGGTCTTGCCGGTCTTGCCGCTGGTTTCGCCATCGGCATTGTCGGCGATGCTGGTGTCCGAGGAACCGCTCAGCAACCCCGTCTGTTCGTCGGCATGATTCTGATTCTCATTTTCGCTGAAGTCTTGGGTAAGCTGCGATGCTCAACTGCACCGAGGCCAGTCGGCATATTAACGCGTCAACCAGGTCTTTACGGTCTCATTGTCGCCCTGCTCATGAACTCCAAGGCGACGCTCAACGCCACCTGCAACTAAGCTCCCGGTGACGCCGAGACGCTGGGAAGATGACTCGACAAGTGTAACGATCTGCAAAAGAACGCTCTTCCCGGTACGAACCAACACATTTTAGGTGAAAATGACAGCTCTATGGCTCAGTTTTCCAACAACGATGACGCGAACAAAGCTTTTGGTGGGCAGCCGCAGACGCGGTTTCAGCTGTGGGGATGGGTTGGGTTCCGGTAATCACATGAAGAGGCCGTATATGTACAATAGGGACGAGATGCGTTTTGGCCTCGGAGCGGTTTCATCATAGACAGTGATAGGAGATGTTGAATCTAGTGTAGCCTGATGCGCTTGTTATTCATTCTCAGAACCCCCGTCCTTGTGACGACCTAACGCAGTTTGTACGATTCGTTCTATTTCGCCGAGGCGACGCTTAACCGATATTCATATATTCCAACTACACGACATGAAGAGTTAAGCGGGTATTACTTCTCGTACAAGAGACATTACAATGTTGGACAATTCTTGTATGCCCAAGTCTGCGTCCACCGTCGTTTTTTACCTGCCCTCCCATTTACCGGGAGCATTATGCTTCGTGAACCTTGGAACAAAACGCTGTGTTCTTACGACACTAATATGTACGGAAGAAGTCGGAGTGCAACTTTTGAATTGATTACAGAGAGTTCCGGGGGCAACCGGTGTCCAATGGACAATCGTGCGTGTTTAGATGACGTACTGTTGGGGGTGTTAGAACGGCAATGACTGGTAATTCACGTGGTGAAGGGGAGCTCACAGGGATGAAGAGGTACGAGACTCGTCGCTCGTACTCTAGCCAGGCGTCACCGTACTTGGTGCGGCAGCGGTAGATGTCGCGCCTCGCGCGGTGAGTAATCATGCAGACGAAGAAGATGGGATAGAACCATGGGAACGGACTCCTAGACGAAGGATTAGCAAGGCGATACACGAAACACACCATAAGCGCTGCTTACTGGAATCCCGTAATCAAACCCCAGGAAAGGGCGAACCAGGTGTCGGCCGTGTAGTGAATCTTCCTCGCAAGGCCGTACCAGCCATCGACAAGGATGGTGCCCTGGGGGGTCTGGATGGTCTTGGGGTTGTGGAGAGTCTGCCAAGGCACCTGGGGGAACGTGTTGCGGCCGACGAGCTTGCCCTTCTCCATGGCGCGGAAGCGGTTCTTCTGGCTGTTGCAGCTGTCCCAGACCCAGTACCAGAACAGATAGGCGGCATAGATGGCGGCCAAGGCCCAGCGGTTCCAGTGGTACTCGGAGGGGTCGTGGTTAGCGAGGTAGATGGTGCAATGGCAGTACGAGAGAGGGACGCCGGCCAGGTTCCAGAAGATGAGCATGAATCCCCACTTCTCATAGTACATGTCCCTGGTCAAGGTTAGTTATATCTGTAGTTGTAATGGGATGCAATGACCTACCAAGTAGTAATGATGAGCTCCTCGCCCTTGGCGCAAGCATTGGCGTAGAGGTAGTGGGCCATGACTAGGAACAAGACCTCGCCGGAAACGTAGCCATAGCGCTCATACTGGCGGGCCGCGGTACCCAAGCTCAGGATGAGCAGAAAGTACCAGGGCATGCGTACCTCGAAGAACATCTTGAAGTCGAGGATGCCAAACATGCGGGGGTTCAGCTCGGCTCCCATGAAGAAGTCGTAGATGACATGGCCCGTCATGCGGTGCTGCTTGCCCCTGTAGATGGCAGAGACGTAGGCGACGATGCTGACGAGGAAGCCGCTCAAGATGGCGACGGACAGTAGGGGGCCAAACTCGTCAATTACGCTGTAGATCCTCCAGATGCCGGTAAAGTGCAGGACTCCGATGACCGCGAGGGTAAAGTACAGGCTCACATAGGCGTTGCAGTAGTAGGGGAGCTGCTTGCCGTTCTCGTGAGCAAGCGGCTTGCCCCAGCCCCAGACGCCGGGGAGGAGGCAGTAGCGTGCGCCCTGGAAGATGAGATAAGACCAGTACCAGAGCCAGGCCTCAGCGTGAGGGAACGCGCCGGTGTAGACGAGGTTGGCCAGCTCTGCGCCGAACTCGAGCCAGGTCTGGCCGGCGGTTCGCGATGGGAACTTGCCATCATAGTAGGTCGCGCCAATCCACATGTACCACATGAGAATCGGAAAGAAGATCATCATGAACGCGGTGCCAATGGAGCCGCCAAACTCGAACTCGCCAGAGTAGTCGATCTTGGGGTCCTGGCCGGGCCGCCACCCATCAACGTCTTTCATTGCGCCCTCTTTGTCGGTCTTCTCGAAAGAACCATTAGAGGCCTTGAGCGCGCTGTCAACACCATTGGCGGGAGGCTTTGCATCCTCATCCTCATCMTCGTCCAGGTTCTCTGCAAACTTGCCAGCGGTGCGGCGGCGGACGGATCGAGTGCGAGTCGAGGTCTCGGGGGCAGAGCTGGAGTCGTTCTCGGGGTCGGACACCTCAGGGGGGAACGAGGATTGACGACGCGACGAGCGCCGCGGTGTTTCGACCATGCCTTCGAAGAGTTCCTTCTTCCTGGACGTACTGTTAGAATAGGAGGCTTTCCAGAATCGCTGACGAGCCAGTTGACACTGAAATGCGACGAATGGGACTTATAAGGGATCGCAGCATACCTGGGCGTCTGGCGTAGCGAGTATCGTGACATCGTGGTTTCCGATGTGGCTCGTATGCCGACTTATATGCAGGGCCGAGACAAGACGGGAAAAAAGAATAAGAATAAGAATACGAGAAATCAGAGCATGTAGCCGCACGGCGTAGCACAGCTGGGCCAAACGGAAGTCCGGGCCAAACAACGTGGCGACAGACGACGGGATGGACAAGTCAATGTTGGAAAACGCAGGAGGCCCGTGGAATGCGCGGGCTGCTGTGCAGAGATTCTGAAGGACCAAGGTGGTGTTCCGCGATTGGCGCGCGCTGGTGGTGGATTTTTGACGGCATAATTTCCGAGCTCGGGCACTGTTTCCCCTGCAAAGGACGGCCGAGACTCAGGGGAACTTCGGCGTCGCGTTGTCGATGGCGCTGTGGGGAGGTACCGCTCGTTTTGGTTGGTCGCGCTACTTTGTAATTAACAGGTAAATGAAGACAGGAGAGGCGAAGCTCGTCTTTCACCGCGCTATTTCCGTATCGCACATCTGCCCTTCTTCTGCTGCTGCTTCGTACTCGTTGACATTGAGCACCCGTCGAAACAAAAGATGACCGGTAATACTAAGAGATTACCGAGCTGTGGGCGATCTGATCCACGGCGTCAAATAGAAAACCTCATTGGATACGTGCATCCCGTTTTGGCCTGATTGTGGAGATCTCGGAGGATGAGGCATCGAAACGGACATGTTTCTTAGGAAGTATTATGCTGCGATGGTATGAAACGTGACAAGGTAGGTACATAACCGTGGATACGGGAGTCTCTGTAGTAGGAGTGATGCGGGAGAATAGTCTGTAAGATATATATAGTCTGTAAGATATATAAAGACACCCGTTCAGCTCCCAACATGCTTGCCCAGACCAATATTATTTTGCCACCCTGTGCTTCGTACGTCCGTAGCTGTGCCACCAATCGACAACACCTATGATCCAACTGCAAATATTCCGTACGGCTTATTTTGCTTCGTGCAAGTTGAGCATTGCACAACTTGAAAACGCGGTGCGCGGTCCCTGCAGCTGCAGGAAGGCTGGCTAACAGGTACCACTGAGAATGGACATGACAAAGCAAGGTACGTCATCGATGCCAATCTGGCTGCAAATTGAGCGATATTGGTGAAGAGCACGGCCAGGTAGATATTCGGCATCGACGTTGCCTCCACAGCCAACTGCATCTCGACGCCTGTCATCTCAACAGCCCCAGATTCCACGTTTTTTGTCGTGGCGCCGCCCCAACGAACCATATGAACCTGCAGGGCGCCTCAGCCCCCGAGTACGGATTAGTGGAGGCCAGGTTGCAACAGCGCCGGCTCGCACCCACTAAATCCGCCGCCTATTTTACCTCTGGTGGGGCCAGCCGCCATCCAGAATTCAGGGTCACTGGACCGAGTCGTCACCTCCCGTGCTCGACACCTGCGATTCGCAGATTGACCTTCAACCATTCTCTCGCCCACGTGGACGAACAGTTGACCTGCCGGGCTCGATGCTGCAACCTCCCGGGCGGTGAAGATTGTCACATGCTCCAGACAGCTGCATGTCGAATGCCGAAGCTTCGCGAGAAACGACTCAGGCTGCAGTACCGAGTGGTACATCACCTCCCTCCCTTTTAAGCTCAAGTCTGTCTGCAAACTTTCGTGGCTTCTACACCCCGTACGCGCTCGAGTATTTACTGCCGACCTCGCCTTTCCTTCCATCGACATTACACATCAACCACCGACTTCGAGAGTGCCGTTCCAGCATGCTGCTTTTGAACCGCGAATTGGACGAGCGCATATTATCCGGCTGCCCTTGAAGCGTACTCCCAGAACGCCAACCCGGCTTCGAAGCTTGCTGCTGGCAATACATCATGGGCAGAGTTCGGCAAGAAGACTCCGCCGCGCCCATGTCGCGGACTCCGCAGTCGGCGTCCCCTGCAGATGCCGGCTCCCTGTCCGCATTTGCGTTGCCGACGACACGGCCGACGACATGGTCTGATAGTTTGCTGCCCGCAGCTGCCGCTGCGGCTAAGAAAAAGTCTGGCAACAGTGCGCCAACGGTAGAAGCGCAGGACTACTGGAACGGCGGGTTAAGGCAAGGTGATGTCTCACCGAAGACGGCCGAAGTAGACAAGGCACCGGATCCGCGGTTACAGATGCCCCGAGATGCGTTTGGAGAGATCCGTCCCGACATCAATGGACCTCTATCCCCCGCGTCCGACCCAAACGTACCCGATACCCAGTCGATTACCGGCAGGCGAAGCGTTCAGTTTGCGAGACCAGACGCACTGGAAGAACCTATTCCAGCGGCTGCCCATGCCCGCCATGGATCTTGGGACGGCCCAGATACCCCAGGAAAGTCTCGGGGTGCTTCGCTCATGTCAAAGATCAAGGCATTGGCGATCACTCCGAACCAACAAACGCCAAAGTCACCCAACGCGCCGAGCGTGCCATTCGAAAATGGCTCGCAATCTATGGCGAACTCGCCTACTGCTGTCCGCTTTGGCTCCCGACTGCCTGATACTCTCGTCGAAGAGCAGTCTGACGCTGATGCAGACATCGAGGAGACTGCAGACGAAGCTAATATCCCGGGGCAAGGCGTATCAAAGAGGAAAAAGCGAAAGATGAGGCGGTTCAAGAAGGGCCACCTATCGACGCCTTCCACGCCAAGCCGGTTTCCGAGCGACATGGAATCCTTGGGCACGTACAGCCGTCTGCTGAGGCGTCGTGCGAGCATGCCTGACACCTCTGGCCATGAACATATCATGTCCGAGGGCGATACGCGCGAAAACTTACGACGCAAGCCCTTCAGAAGGGGGTATTCATACATGGATTCTACCTCGAGGCCCCCTGGCGAGGACCTTGATGACATGGAAAGCTCCGCGGCAGTCGGGCGCCGGACAGGCCATCTCCGACGCATCACCGTCTTTGGAGGTGGTGGCGTGTCGGATGGTGATGCCATGACTCCCAGGCGGCCATTCTTCAACTCGGAGCGGGCATCTAATTTTGGCGTTCAGAAATGGAAGCAGGTCAAAAGTACTCTGAAGCTCCTTCGACAGAAAAAGGAAGATCGGTTCGACTACTTCAAGTCCGCCGAACTGATGGCCGAGCTGAGGGCTGGTGCGCCGGCTGTCTTGATGCTCGCAAGCATGATCCAGCGGGACGAGCATGGGAATAAGAGGATCCCTGTTSTCCTGGAACAGCTCAAGTTGACAATCAAGGACAGCGCCCCGATGCCTGACGACGATAAGGAGCGACACTGGATCTTCACCATGGAGCTGGAGTACGGCAGCGGCCCAAGCCGGATGGCCTGGACCGTCATTCGAACCATCAGGGACATATACAACCTCCACTTCCGATACAAGTTCGCCCTGAACAACGAAAAGTACATGCCCGGCCGCTTAGACCTTGGCGGTCGCCCCAAGCAGCCCAAGTTTCCGTATTCTGCGTTCCCCTACCTCCGTCGAGCCCGCGACAAGAGTGATTCTAGTGATGAAGAAGAGCAGGCTAGCGTTCGTGGGGATGAGACCGCCGGTGAGGGAGCAACAGACGAGGGCCAGTTCCAACCGCGCAGAAAGAAGTCGCGTGCCAATCTCTGGGGAATGCGGAGACGGTCAACCGGGTTCACCGACTCTGGAGAAATCTCAAACGCCGAGGGTGGACAGTCAACTGCCGCACTGGATATGATGCTCCGAAGACAGCGCTATGTGGAGAAGCAAAGACGGACCCTGGAGAAGTATCTCTCCGAAATGATTAGATGGCTCATGTTCAGAGCCGATAGCAACCGCTTGTGTCGATTCCTTGAGCTGTCGGCCCTTGGAGTTCGCCTCGCTGCCGAGGGAAGCTATCACGGCAAGGAGGGCTACTTGCACATTCAATCATCCAAGGGTCTGGACTTTCGTCGAGTTCTAACACCGGCAAAGGTCATTGCGCGGCACAGTCGCAAGTGGTTTCTGGTTCGACAGAGCTACATAGTGTGCGTCGAGTCGCCGGAGAACATGAACATCTACGACGTTTATTTGGTTGATTCAAAGTTCGGCATTGTTTCTAAGCGAAATCCGCTGAAGCAGATTGGGTCCAAGGAAAAGCCGGCAGAGATCGACTTGACCGTGGAAGCACCTCCCGACAAGCACCATACCCTGACTCTACACACGTCGGAGCGCAAAGTACGACTCTTCTCACGCTATCAGTCCGTCATGAAGCAGTTCGAGGAGTCGATCAATGAGATGCTGAAGCAAACTGCGTGGTATGAGAAGAAGCGGTTTGACAGCTTCGCTCCGGTGCGGACGGGCGTCTTTGCGCAATGGCTTGTGGATGGCCGCGACTACATGTGGAACGTTTCTCGGACTATTAACATGGCCAAAGATGTCATCTACATCCATGACTGGTGGCTAAGTCCCGAGCTCTACATGCGGCGGCCGGCGGCCATCAGCCAAAAGTGGCGGCTGGATAGGCTCCTTCAGAAGAAGGCGAGAGAAGGTGTCAAGATCTTCGTCATCGTTTACCGAAACGTCGAGGCTGCCGTCCCAATCGATTCCGAGTACACCAAATTCTCGCTGCTGAATCTGCACCCAAACATTTTCGTCCAGCGATCGCCCAATCAATTCAAGAAGAACCAGTTTTTCTTTGCTCACCACGAAAAGATATGCATTGTGGACCATGACGTGGCTTTTGTTGGCGGCATCGATCTATGCTTTGGCCGGTGGGACTGCCCTCAGCACCCCATTGTCGACGACAAGCCGACTGGCTTTGAAATGACGGAGCAGCCAAAGGACGCGGAACACTGCCAGCTGTTCCCTGGCAAGGACTACTCGAACCCAAGAGTCCAGGACTTTTTCAGACTCAACGAGCCTTATGAAGAGATGTACGACCGCAGCAAGGTCCCCAGAATGCCCTGGCATGATGTGGCCATGCAGGTCGTCGGACAGCCTGCTCGAGACTTGACGCGCCACTTCGTTCAGCGGTGGAACTATCTCCGTCGCGGACGTAAACCCACTCGGCCCCTGCCGTTCTTGCTGCCGCCTCCAGATGCCAAATTTGACGAACTGGAGGCTCTCGGCCTTACCGGGACTTGCGAGGTGCAGATCCTGCGGTCTGCGGCTGCTTGGTCTCTGGGCATTGAAGAAACGGAGCATAGCATCCAGACGGCTTACATCAAGATGATTGAGGACTCGGAACACTTTGTCTACATTGAAAACCAGTTCTTCATTACTAGCACCGAAGCCTACAACACCAAGATTGTGAACCGCATCGGAGACGCTTTGGTCGATCGTATCATCCGCGCCCACGAGAACGACGAAGACTGGCGTTGTACAATCGTCATCCCACTCATGCCTGGTTTCCAAAACACAGTCGACGAGCAAGAGGGAACCAGCGTCAGGCTCATTCTCATGTGCCAGTATCGAAGCATTTGCCGTGGAGAGCAGTCCATCTTTGGCCGCCTTCGAGCGGCAGGCATCGATCCCGAGGAATATATCGGCTTCTACTCGCTCCGGCAATGGGGCATCATGGGTAACGACGTGCTCGTTACGGAGCAGCTGTACATCCACGCCAAGGCTATCATTGTGGATGATCGAGTTGCCCTCATCGGGTCTGCTAACATCAATGAGCGGTCTATGCTGGGCACGCGAGACTCTGAATGCGCGGCTATCGTCCGGGACACCGACATGATATGGTCAACAATGGCCGGCAAACCGTACCAAGTCGGCCGCTTCGCTCACACCCTTCGTCTGCGTTTGATGCGGGAACATCTTGGCCTTGACGTCGACGAGATTTTGGAGGAAGAACGACAACAAGAGATGGACCGCGAGGCATTCGAGCACGAAATGGAGGACATTTATCGCGAAGATGTGGCTTCTTCCCACGAGGCGGGCCCGAGCTCTGGCCAGCGCGAGCAGCCGCAGAGGCACCGTAAACCATCTCGAGCACCCAGCTTCAACCATGATCTCGACCTGAGGAGGGCGCAGGCAATCCATGAGCCAAAATCTTCCTTCACTAGGGACAAGGACGCTACTACGGATAGTCGAGTGAGTGGCAAAAAGCACCAGATGGACTTATCGGGCTACGGGCCAGACCATTGGAAGACCGCTGAAAAGTCTGGCCTCGACGAAGGGCGAGATTCTGTTGTGGTCAACGGGCGCGAAGTACTCGTCCATAGCATCGACACTCTAGGAAAAGGGGCCTTGGACGCTCCGAAGCCGCCGCACGAGGCGGCTCCATCTCCGGAGACCAGGTATTTGGGGTACGCTGGAGGCGGCAATGGGAGTATACCGCCAATGCCTCCGTTGCATCGACGAACAACGGAACAGCTTGGGATGCCTCGGCCCGCGCAGCTCCCACCCCTGCCTCTGGTGGATGACACCGATATAGGAGGACCGCCTGTCCACATAGACCCGGTCTCGGGTCGCCCGACAAACGGAGTTTTCCACCCAATGGCAGCGGACATCAAGGCAGCTGATATCACGAAGGATTGCATGCGCGATCCTATGAACTCCGACTTCCTGGATGAGATCTGGAACAGGGCTGCGAGCAACAATACTAGGATCTATCGCAGAGTCTTCCGTTGCATGCCCGACTCGGAGGTGAGCACTTGGGCCGAGTACCGTGAGTACACGGAGTATGGCGAGAGGTTCCGAGCAAGCATGGAGGGAAAGCCTGCAGGTGAAGATTCCGAGCTGAAACGTGAGACAAGTCATACTCCCGAGTCCACTGCCGCCGGAGCCTGTGTTGGTGCGTCAGGACCCGAGGCTGTGGTGAAGGCCGCCCAAAAAGAGGCAGAGAAAGTCTCGGAAAAGACTTCTGACATGCTGCCATCTCCGAACAATGAGAAGAATAAGATTTTCATGCTTGAAAGCGGAGAGGCAGAGCTCAACGAGAAGGCTCCTACGGAAAACTGTGGCCAACCAGCACAGCTAGACACAACCGCAAAGGCTAGAGCTGATCGTCTGCCGGAGGCCCCCTCACCAGTCTACCCCCCGGGCGACATCGCATTCCCTGAATTGGAGAATGCTCCTCCGAAGCCTCTTGAGCCTCAGACGACCAAGAACACCGAGCGCAAAACCACCTTCTCTACGCTAGAGAAGCCGTCGTCCAAGGAAACAAAGGAGGCCAGCACACCCCCACCCGGGCACACTGGCTCGGTAAAACGCCGCCATCGTACCACGACCAAGGGGAGCCGGCGCGGATTCTCCATTGAGGACATGCCGTCCCGCACTGATGCCGAGGAGCTTCTGAGGATGACTCAGGGCAACCTGGTTCAGTTTCCGTATGACTGGCTTCTCACAGAGGAGCAGAACGGAAACTGGGGTTACCAAGTCGACGGCGTCGCCCCGTTGTCAATCTAGTAAGTTGACCTCGATACGGCTGGCTCGATGAAACAAGACTAACATGTGTCCTAGTAATTAATTTTTACCGAGTAGGCCATTTCAGGTGGATGACAAAAGCGGCATCAAACCGATGGAAGGCACGGCAAAGGAGTTTGATCTCGACCCGCATATTACTGGAGCGACGGGAGCATAGAATCGGCGTCTTGACTTAGGGCAGCACCACTTTTGCTGTATTTCATATGTGCTACTTTGCATAGACCTGCTTGTAATTGAATGGATTCAATTCTTACATTTAGATACCTTACACACCATAATACATTCAGCGAACATGCGCGCCAACTTACACGCGCTCGCTTACCCAGATAGCGCCTCGACAGCCCGCTCTTATTACACCTGTGAGAAGCCAATGTGGCTCTGCCTTCTTGGCATCATGCTCCACGGCATGGTCCAGGTGTTCCAGCTCCTCGTCCCGTATCCTCCGCAGCGTGGAGACGAGGTCGCGGATCTCGCCCCCGACCTCGAATCCCTGGGCTTCCCACTCGGCTATCATCTCGAGCAGGGTGCGGATCTGGCCGTTGTAATGGCCGCCGATCTCGGTCTCAACGGCCTCGGTGCAGGCCATGGCGGCCTCGCGGCCCATGACAGCTGTGGACCAGCCGAGGCCCGTGGCGAGGACGGACCACAACGGGTACAGGGCCGTTGGGCGGACACGGTGCCTGTGCAAGAGGGTGTTGAAGATGGACAGGTGGGCGGCCTCCTGGTCGTACATGTGCTTCAGGAGGGGCCGGAGGTGTGGGTGCTGGCGGACGAGGGGGGGGGTTTGCGCCGTGTAGATGAGGGTGGCGGCGAGCTCGCCGGCCTGGTTAACGCGGAGCTGGGTGATGTAAGTGGTGGTGTTGGCTACCTAGCAATGCGCATACCTGGATAGTACTGACAGCGGAGGCGAGGAATTCGCGCTGCTCCTTTGTGAGCGGCTTCCGCGTCTTTTGCCCATTGAAGCCGGTTGTCGTCTCGGTCGACGAGGCGGCGTTGGAGCTGGTTGTCGAGAGTGAGCGAGCTGCTTGAGCACACATTGACCTCGTGGTGAGACCGCGGACGGTACGCGCAAGACACCGCGTCGGTGCCATGGCTGTGGAGGAGCTGCTTCGGAGCTGTGGACGCTGAGGAAAGCAAATCGAACGATGGGTGATTCCCCCGATGAGAACGAGAACGAATGACCCACGAGACCGCTCGGGAGCCCCACCGATTGGCTCCAAGCCAGGTGTCGTCGGACAAAGAATTTGCCGACAGCGGTGGGTATTCAACACGTGCAGCGTGAATGGCAGCCCAGGGGCCAATAGTGAGCGGCACGTCGCAACATGAATTGCTTCCCCGACACTCGAGTTATATTATCGATTCGCCTTTCCATTCGTCATCCGCCGCTCCGATTGTTCCCTCACGGTCTATTGCGCCTTCCTGCAAAGTTCGACGACGCATCTCCTAGGCGCCTTGCCCTCATTGGTAACCGCACCGACGCGCAGAACATACACTTGACGACACCGTTGCCTCCCGATATCTGCACGCGGGTTTCCGCAGCGAAGCTCTCGTCAACGACAGCAGTCTGAGCATCTACGTGTAACCATGGCTGATATCGACGACGAGCTCCTTGCCCTCGCGGGCGGTGACTCGGAGGATGAAGGCTCCGTCAGCTCGGGGAGGCATGCATCTGCGTCGCCGCCTCCCGCGAAGGACTCTGTGAAGACGTCTGCCAAGACGACCAAACGGCGAGCGAGGAGCAATGATTCAGAGGAAGAAGGCGAAGCGTAAGCGTCCAAGCCCCCATCTATGCCGTTTGCGCTGGTGCCTTTCGTTGGCTGCCAACTGCACACCCCAGGCTCTCTCTTTCGCCTGCAACTCAACACCTGTTCAAATTGCTGATCCCTTGCTAACGCAAATTCGCGCTTCTTTTCATCAGTTCATCAGCCCCTTCATCACCAAACTCCCTCGAATCAGCGCCCATGGACGAGTCCGACTCCGATGTTGAGCAACCTTCTCGGGAGCGCGCTCCCCCTGCCGTCGCCGGCCCCAACGACGATGACAAGTACCCCGTGGATGGCATGTTCATGAGGCAGACAGAGAAGGCGGAGATCATGGCCATGCGCGAAGTCGAGCGAGAACAGATCATCGCCGACCGCATCTCCGAGATTGAGCGTCAACGACAGAACCGCTTGCTGCGACAGATGGTCACTAGTGTTGAGAACGAAGAGCGCAAGTATGTCAAGAAGAAGCGCAGTGCCGATACGGCGGAGCTCGAGGATGGCGAGCGCAAGGCCTCGCGGCAGCGCACGGGCAAGGCCAGCGAGACGGCCATGGACTCGTTGCGCAAAGCCCGCGCGGAGAAGCAGAGACGGAAGGAGGACCACGAGCGTCGTAAGGATGGCTTCTCGCCCAGACAGGATTCGCGCGAGCCAGAGAGCGATGATGAGTTTGAGCGCGCCCGGTCTCGGACTCCCGAGAAGGAAGCTGCCAAGGACGTGCCCCCAGCAGAGCTTCGCGACTACGAGAGAGTCCGGCTCGGCCGCAACGAGTTCGCCCAAGTGTGCTTCACGCCTGGCTTCGAGGCGGCCATCACCGGTTGCTACATCCGCATCTCCGTTGGCGCACATCCCGACACAGGGATCGAGCAGTACCGGATGGCAGTCATCAAAGGTAATGTCGTCGAGCTCTATGCAACGATGAAGCTGTGTTGACAGCGTTTCCTAGGCTTCACGACCGGCAGGCCGTACGCACTCATTGGCCCCAACGGTCCGTTTGTGACGGACCAGTATGCAAAGGGCGCGCATGGCAAGGCAATCAAGGAGTTTCCCTTCATCGCTGCCTCCAGCGGAAAGTTTACAGACGTGGGTTTCATGCCCGTGCGTAGTGCCGTCCCGAAGCTAACGGTTAGCAGAGCGAGCTCAACCGCTATCAGATAACCTGCCACAACGAGGGCATCACACTTCCCACCAAGCAGTTCTTGCTGAACAGGATCGACGAGATCAACGGCCTGATCAAGCACAACTGGACAAGTGAGGAGATCAAGGCCAGACTGGCGAGACGGAACGAACTGAAGAAGCGATTCGACCCCGCGGAGCGTGAGCGAGTGGCAGGATTGCTCGACGCTGCGGTTTCACGAGGCGATGAGCGAAAGGCAGAGAAACTGCAGGAAGAACTCGACAAGCTCAGCAGCCAACGCCTCGCGTTCAGGACCTCGCTAGGACCCTCAAAGAGCATCGACGCCCCCAAGGCTTCATCGGAACAGGACCGTCTGGCGGAGCGCAACCGGGAGAACAGGCGGATGAACGCTGAGCTGGTCCGCAAGGCGCAGCTCAAGGAAAAGGCCAAGTCGCGCGAGATCGAAATGGCCCTCAAGCGCGGCGAGCAGGTGCCTGACGACCCGTCGCGGCGGCTGCGGACAAAGGCCAAGTTTGTGCACGACGTCAACGACACGCCGCAGAAGCTGTCGCAGAACGGCAGCGCGGAGAGCACGCCGGCCAACGGCACGCCCAAGGTCGGCGCCGCGAAGCCACAGCAGATGGCGACGCACCTGGCGAAGCTACAGGAGAAGAACTACGAGGACAGCAAGGGGATGCCGACGATCCACAAGCCGCTCATGGACGACGACGTGATTGGCGCGCTGGACCTGGATATCGACGTTGAGATTTGAGCCCTGCCGGCGCTGTGATTTCCGTGAAGCGTTGTGGCAGGGTGATGAGGGTTGCATTTATGGCGTTGGGGAGACACACAGAGACTGGGCCGCATGGGCTTTCGGACAGGGATACTTTTCTGTTGAGGGTTAGGAATGGGGGCGTGGTGTACGGGCTGCCCCTTGAGGCGTAGGTAGATGGTGGACTGCAACGCAGACGCATTATACGAAGCCTACTTGACCTGGTTCACCTGACTTGCGCAAGCTTTACCGTTGCGGCGGCCATGCTGTGAATATGTCTCGCTACGTATTCTCGTATCTGTCGTTTACGCTTGGTACGAGGTACCCCCCGCCCCTGTCTATTCCACTTTCCTCTCCAAGTCCCTCAACTCATGCATGTAGTCCATCTTGTGCTGCACAAAGCGCCTATACAGGAACACCAGGTTGAACAAGACGTGCCGCAGCAAGACGCCGACGGCCATGCGCGCCGCCTCCCGCGCGGTGGTGCGTCTCGGTTCGGCCAGCCCGTCGAGTTCGTCCTCGCAGCGCGCGCAGACGGCGAGGAAGAGCGCCGGGTCGTCGGTGATGACGCCGTCGACGAGCCTCCGGTCGGGCTGGCCAACAGCGCGCGGCGAGGACGGCGGCTCCGGCGGGGCGTTCTGGCGTATGCACCACTCCATGGCGCGCTCGCTGTTCACCGTCCAGACGAAGAGCGCGCGGCCGCGGTCGCGCAGGTCGCGCGCGAAGCGGCGGCCGCAGAGGGGCGCGAGGAGGGCGTGCTGCGCGACGTTGAAGGAGAGGTCCTGCTGGGGGAGGAAGTGGCGCGCGTAGGCGAGGGAGAAGCCGATGTGGGCGAGGGGGAGGGAGGGGAGGGTGCGCTGGGCGGCTTGGAGGGTCGTGGCCTGGGTGGGTGAGTTGGGTGAGTTGGGTGAGCTGGGTGAGTGGTGTGCGCGAGTGGTGTGCGTTGAGCACGGGGGCAGGGGGCAGGGACGTACGTTCCAGCAGCCGAGCATGATCCTCTGTTCCCAGGGGACCGGGCCAGGGGGGGCCTGCGCGATGGCCCTCGCGATGGCATCCATCAGGGCCTGCGCGTCGTCGTCCAGCTGCACGCATCACGCATCAGCGCCCGTCGGCAGCGCACACGGCCTCGGCCTCGGCCTCGACTCACCTTGATGTCCAGCAGCACCCACACCCGCTCGCGGCCCTCGCCATGGCGCGCGCCGCCCAGGCCCGCCATCCACGCAAGCAGGTCCCGCAGCCGGGGCATGCCCTCGCGCGGCTCGCGCAGCGTGCGCAGCGCGGCCAGGTCCGTCCACGCGCAGTCGCCGACCTTGCGGTCCACGCCGAAGCAGCGCTTCAGCGAGGCGTCCTGCCACGGCGAGCGTCAGCGTCAGCGTCAGCGTCAGCGTCAGCGTCCCGGCGGCAGGGGGGGCTCCGTACGTGGGAGAGGACGGCGACGCCGTCTGCCGAGAGGCGCACGTCCGTCTCCACGGCGTGCGCGCCGACGGCGACGGCGCCGCGGAACCCGCTTATCGAGTTCTCTGGGTACATGGACTTGTACCCCCGGTGGGCGATGGTCTGCGGGAGCAGACGGCTCGCGTTGCGCTGCGACGTGACGGCCGCGGCGAAGGGCGGTGCTGGCAGGGCGCGCAGGCCCCGTACATCAGCCTCCAGCCCACGACGATTCACGATTCACGAGCACCAGCTCGGCAGTAGCAGGAGGCGGGTGCGGAGCATACCTTTCGGGAGCCCCCTCATCGTCGCGTCGTCGCCCTTCAAAAGAAGCACTTGTTCGTCTGCCATGGCGGTTGTATCAAGGACAATGATGGTGTCGCGTCGCGCAACGGCGCCGAGGTGCCCCAAGTCCACACGGTGGAGCGTCCAGCTCATCCAACACGGGGTTCCGCTGCACCGTCCGCCCCGACGGCTTCCTCGCAATCCCTATCTCCGGGCACGCTGCTGCTTCCGGGGGTCCCATTCGCCAGCAGGCAAGAGCGCATCGTTGCATGTCGCGGCCTTAACAAGCGTGTTATTCCCCCGCTGCTTGTACACAGCGGGCTACATCACCGTCGCTCGAGATGGCATGGCATGCTAGTAGTGGTGGGCCGTACTTCATTTTGCCTGTTCTGCCGTCAATCGGGCACTCGTCATGCACATTGAACAAGTTGATTGTAGCACCAACAGCCGTTGTTACAGCATACACCACAGCGAAACCGCCATACCAAGCACAGACACGTGCHCGCACGCACAACTCATAAATCACGCCTGCTCGCCCACATGGCCCCGAGGCTCAGTCACAGTCCAATATCCTTCGCCATAGTAGCACCCTCGTGGCCAGCTTGTCAACGAGGCAGCCATTCTCTCGTGCCAGAAACACAGAGTCCTATCCACCACCATTCCCTGTCCCATTCAGGATACCCATCGGCCAAATCACAACTCCAAGCAAAATCCGTATTCGAAAGAGCCATGTCCCGGTGTCAAAGGCATCAAAGAGCAAACCCTCCCAGCGCTTCGTGTCCGAACCCGTCGCCACTCCCGCCACTCCCCAGCTGCTTGTGGTACTCCGCGCTCCCTACACTCAAACCCAACTCCGACGGCGCCACCTCCTCACCCGAGCTGAGGCTCTCGTCGCTCATGCTCAGCACGCTCTGGGGCGCACCCGAGTTGCTTCCAAAGTCGCCAATGCTGAAGCTGCTCAGATCCCAAGAGTCTGGGGACCATCCGCTGCAGGCTGTGTTTGTCGGCAGCGACGCTTCGTTGATGAGGCTCGCCCCTCCGTAAATAGTGTCGTACACATTGTTCAGACCACCCTCCATGGATCCTAGCAATGCCTCCCACTCCAACGTCGAGACACCAGACAGTTTGCCCGCCGCATCACCATTGGCCAGCTGCTGGTCCGACTGTGACGGAAACAAGCCAGGCGTCAAAATTCGTCTCAACCCGCCCGGCGACGAGGGTTGTGTCTGTGGGGGAGTGTTGCTGAGTGACAGGTAGTCGAGGTTCGGTATCGCCCGGGTTGCGGATGCCCTCTGGCTGGCACTCGAGGCCTGTGACATGGACGTGGACATGCCGTGGTCCTGGTGCAACAATGTGGTACCATCTGGCGAGAGGCTATCAAACGACTGGCGGGATCGAGAACGATAAATGTCCGCCGCGTCTTGTGCCGCAACATGGGGCATCGTCATCCGTCGCATTTTCTCCTGCTGTCGGAGCAGCCCGCCCTCGCTTGCCATGGTGTGGTGGAGACGGCCTATCGCATATCCACGGTTCCTTTCGGAAGCTCTGGACCCTGGCGAGGGACCTTGTGCGGCCGCGGGCATGGAACCCTTGCGAGACGCGGTAGCCTGTGAACTGCCATCGTTGTCGTTGACAGAAATGAGCGATCGGGCAACCCATGCGAGATCCACATATCCGGGCGCTTTTGCCGTGGAAAGAGGCTTGATAACAGCGTTCACCAGGCGCTCAACATCCCGCGTCAGTTTGCTGTCTTGCTTGAGGTCCACGACATGGTATAACAGTCTGGTTCCGCAGACAGCCAGGAGATCGAACTTGTTCAAGCAAAATGAGAAGCTCATGCTCCTCTCATCGAGGAGTTGCGTGATCTGGATTATGTGTTTACTGGATTCCGCAATCGACAGCAGGGACGGCGCAGCCCTGGGACCGAGGGTCGATCCCACCGCGGGGCGGTAGATGAGAGTGCGGATGTAGTAGTAAGCCAATGCCTATGCCCCAAGTCAGTGCTGGCCCCAATACCGGTTGCTCCATGAGAAACTCACCGAAAGCGGCGAACGGCTGCCAGTGACATCGGTGGAAGGCCTGTCCTGCACAAAGTTGAGCCGCAAATGGGTGGGCAGCTCAGCATACCAGGCATCAAGCTCGCCTTCCAGAGCGCCCATCTGTTGCAAAGAAAGCTCATGGTTCGTCGAAGCCGGATACAGCTTCTCCAGAACCTGAGCCAGGATGCGCGTAGCTCGGAAGAGGGCCAGGGCGCTGGAGAGGCGAGTGTACTCGCCTGGTAGTGTTGGCTGGAAGCCCTTTTCCGTGATGTATTCGTCGTCGGTGTCGGACGGATACTCGACCTGCACGTCGTCCTCTTTGAGGAGCTTAGGCAAACCCAAGGTAGCGGCAGTGAAGCTGGCATCTTGTGAGCTAACATGATATGAGAACCGTCAACATCGGCGACGCACTTACCAGTCCAGAGTATAGAGTGTCCAAAACACCTTCTTCCTATTTTCCAACGTCAGAGCGCCAAACGAGAATCGCTTCTGGCTCTGGTGCAAGCCGAGGCGGTGCGATAGGCCGACGGCGACACACTTGTAGTGCTGCAGTCGTTTGCTGTCCGCCCTCATAGTACAGTACAACAGAGCCAAGATGAGGCATTGGAGGGTGTTCATCGTATTCTCTAATAATATGGCCTCGAGTGCCTTGGTCCATTTCTTCTCGCATGAAGCCAGTTGCGCATAGTCGGGCGACTCGGATGAGAGGCCAGCAATACTGAAGACGAGGTAGAGTTGGGCGAGCTTGTAGTTGCACCTGACCCTTTCAGGGTCGGCGACAAACTCTTCGTACACGCGAAGGAACGTCGGCTTGTGCAGGACCGGAAAGAGAGGGGCCCACTCCTGGAAAAAGACATTGACACAGCGGTCCGAGAAGAGGCGAGGGGGGATTCTCGACGACAGATCGGGCTCCTCTGCGGTCAAAGGCGGGCACCCTTGCACGTGTAAAAACGCCTCCGGATTGAACCCATTACACGGCTTGCCCGTCTCTTGCAGCTTGCGCTTGAATGATGCTGCAAAATCTCGTCAGTTACTGGCGGAGAGCATGCCTCGCATGGACAAGAACATACTGATTAATGATCGGCCACTAGAAGGGCCCATGAAGTAAGAATAGGAATTCTCGACGCCGAGCAGCAGCGGCGGCCCTTGCACGCGGAACGTGTCTTCCTTATGGACAGGCAGGTTGCCCTTGAGCATGCCCGGCGACGACGCCGGGTTCGAGCTGGAAGTGGTCGATGGCCGACGGTGGTGGTTGCCGTGCATGGCAGAAAGCATATCAATCTTCTCGTCCTTTTCGTCGAGCAAGTCCTTGAGCTCCGTGACCTCAGACTCCAACTGGCGGACGCGTTCCTCGAGAGACTCGGTGTAGCCCCGAGGGAACGCTCGGCGGCTCAGCTTGTCACTCGTGCGGCACTCGAAGCCGACGTTGGCGCACTGGGAACAGGTCGGGCGAACGCCGTCGCAGCGGATCTTCTTGCTGCGGCATCGGTCGCAGGCTTGGGCGATTCGGCTCTGGGCGCTGGTGCCCACCTTGATAACCTTCATGGGCAGGATTCCAGGCATTTTGGCGACGTGGCCGTCCTCGCGGGACTCGAGGGCGGTCGTGATTACCGAGTATGAGCAGGAACAGGGGAGCAAGGGCCACGGGGAATCGTTGTCGGGCTGTGCGGTGTTTGGGTTTCCGGCTGCGCCGTAGTCGGCAGCCAACGCGAGACTGACCCGATCACGCAAGCCGCTTACTCGACAGGGTCGGCGGGTCCGGGAATGCGCGCCTCCAAGAGTGCAGTTCGGAGAGAGGCTCAGCCTGGGCGCACACTCGCTCTCTCGACGTCGCTCCGGGCCTGTCGTCGTTTGCGCGTGTTCTCGCACTTCGTCGGTCCCTCTCGCTTTCTTCCAAGCGACAACGGCGGGCCAAGAGCAGGTGTGGGGAGGACGGTGAGTGCGCAGAGCCACCCCAGAGAACTGTGGGGGACGAGTAAAAGAAGAGATTGGTTAGGATAATCCCGGGGAGCAGACGTTCAGGACCACAAATAATAGGTAGCGCGCTCCCTCCCCAGCTCCAGTGGTTCCCCGGCGCGGAACCGCACTGGCCTGCGGGGCGATTCAAGCCCAGAACGGCCGCCCGGCTCATGGCACAGGGAACCGCATGGATTTGCAGTCCTTCTGACTCGGCTGATGTCGGACCCAGAACGCCTTAATCTCAGACAGCAGAACCAGATCCACAGCCTCGATCTCAACAACGATCCTACTTCGTACCAAGTACGAAGGTTGGGCACTAGGACCAGGGCTGTACAGTACTTGAGATTGCACTTCGCACTATTTCCCCAAGATCGCGAGCGCTCGCCTCGATTGCTAGAGCTCACTACAACTAACACACCTTCGTACGCAGTACGTGCCAGGCTACGAAGTAATTACCGGAACGCCATAAACGCCTTCTCCCGGACCTCCTTCGCAACACCGTACACCTATCTACTAGACACGTGACGATCGATCTCGACCCCAGAAATCAGGTTATCGGCCCAAAGACCAAACAAGATCCTCTTCCTATTGCCGCACTGGCCTCCCAAGATTCGCTGCACCCACCGCAAGCTAAGGCGTCCTGGTACGGAGTACTCCGTAATAGTCCGAACTCCCGGCTTCTTTATGTAAGTCTTCCCCAGATGCGGGGAGCGTCTCACCTGCGAACCTCATCGTCATCGCAACGTCCGCTGGGAAGCCCAATGCACCGCATTCTCCCCACCCCCTTGCCTGCCATCTCGTGGCGTGGCCGGCGTTGAATACGTGGTGGTCTTGGATGACTCGGTCAGCTCCCGACTACCGGCCAGGGTGTCGACTCGCGCCGCAGCTGTAGCTACATTTTGAATGCCCTTGTGCGAGCGAGCTCCTACGCTGTCCAGGGACAGGGGAATCCTGTCATCACAGTGTCGTCTTCGAGATAAATAGAGTGAGCTCGGTGGGCGGAAACTACTACCCGTCTTAGCGCCAAGGCTCTACAGAAACGACGTCTGACATTCAAGGGTGGCAAGGGTCCCGTGCCATCTGACTCGGTTGTGGCTTTCACCACCAAACGGCTCTCGGCATTCGCGTCTATCCGTGTCGTGAAAGCACTACCGCCTCTTCCTTCATCCGACCTACGTCGGCGATCTCCGACTGTCCGCGTCGATCCCAACGCAGCGTTTGTTGGCTGCACCTCCGGTCATTCACCATGTTTCCCAGTGTTGTATTCGCCCGATGCACGATCTCGCGTGGTGACATGGCATGATGGCGGCGCAGGATTCCCCCGTCAGCTAAAGTCCCCGTCCTCATTGGGCGAGGATAACCTCGGCCCTTGTCCGTTTTGGGCAACTTCCGTCGATCCGAGATATGCCGCCACGTGGTCGTGGGCCAGCAGAATCGACTTCTATTACTCGTATACAGTTGCTCCAATTAGTAAAATTGCCAATAATGCCCGTGATTGGGCTGCTGCATGATTCGACCTCTTGTCTGTCGCGAGGACTGCCAAGGAGAGACGCCATGCAAGTTGACTTGTGGGGCGGGGGGATGGAGGAAACACGTAACAACTTGCCTCACTTTCGAGTGCCTGAGCCGCAGACTCCAGGACCTGGCCCTCCACCTCCTTCAACACCCTCGCAGCCTCAACGAACTCATCCTTGAGCAACCCTGCCGCAGCCAACTGCTGCAGCTGGTCCTCGGAAGGCCCGCCCTTGATGCTGGTCAACTGTATCTCAACTCGTTCATGCAGCACGGCGACAGCGCGAAGCTTAAATACTTCACACAAGTCATGGCCCCGTATCAATGCCTCAAAGTCAGCCGCTCGTTCCGTCACGTCGTCGCCTTGCCACAGCAGCCTTAGCTGGCGTTTCCCCATCGTGTCCTGCTGCAGGCGGAACTCTAGGCCGTCTTCCTCGTTGAGACACATTAGGTAGACAAAAGGCCTGTCCCACTTGACGGTTTGACCCTCTTGAGACABCTTCACCGTGGGCAGACCGTTAAAGACGTGGAGCTTGGCCTTGGCTAGCGGGTCATCCGGGAACGGCTCGAGGTGTAGCGTCAGCTCACGTGCAGTTCTGTCGCTGTCTATGAAGCCGTAACTGAACAACATCTCGGCAGCCGACTTGCTTTCTCCGTACGATATTGTGACTTCCTGTCCACGAGACGCTGTGCAGCCCGGACGCATGAGAAGCGCAACGTCATTGCTACCGTTCACTTCGTAGTACGCCGTTGGCCTGCTGGAGTGGTTGACCATGTCGAGGCCTGGAACCATTGCAGCCCCAATCTGGGGAAGCTCTAGGCAACGGGAGCGATACCAAGCGTCCGCGAGGACCCAGTCGTCGACGGACGCCGTGTTTTGCTCCCATAGGATAGAATTCCAAAATGGCAGCGCCTTGGTCGCCTCGCGGAGCTCGTCAAACTCGTTGGCCAAGGCAGAGAGCTTCGCGTCCAGAGCAACCTATGGCGTCGTTAGCACTGCACACCACACAAGAGGCTACAGCAAGGACGGGCTTGGCCCGGCATCTATCAGGGCTCAGCTCACCTGTAGAGATGTGCCATTCAATAGTAGACGTTCAGCGTCTGCCCACATTGTAGGAATGGGGATCGGGCGAGGCAAGAACCGGGCGTACTCGGTCCATGGCGTTGGAGTGATGCCTCTCGATGATGGCTGTCCTCTCCGAGAATGGACAAGGTGGCACAGCAGATATAGCATGACATTTTTTCGTGTAGACTGCCATTTCTTAGCAAAGAGGTCTCGAAGGCATCAAGTAAAGATGGAGTGGTCTTTGCTCGCCTGGTATCCAACAGCTTCGAGGAGCTGTTTGAAGTTTTGGTCAACCTTGGCATACTCCTCGACCGCTTCCGCTGACAATACGAGGTCGCGAGGGATCTCTATTAGCGCATTTGTGCCGGTCTCCTGGTTTCCGAGCTCCGTGTTTGCGACGAGGCCGAATCCCTTGCCGTCTACATCTTGAAGCTTGACATCGGTGAAAGCCACACCATTAAGACGCACCCAGGCCGGGAAGGCATCGAGCGGTAACTGTGATGACGATGACATGACGGGGAGAATTGACACCCAAGATAGGGTGAGATGAGCGATTGCTCCTTTTCGGAAAGAACCGCCAGAGTTACTCGTGGCCAGCACAGATGCGGCTGTTGAAGCGATTGATGAGAGCTCGAAAGTCGAAGCGTCACGGAGCCCGTAAGTTGCGGGTACTTGGGTACGAAGTAGCTCCCGCAGCTCTACTCGTAGGGTTGAGCTTCCGCTGTCAACCAGCGGATGGCGCCCGTGAGATCCCTGAAAGCGCCGCGGTACTCCCCTGTAGGGTTGCGTAGAGTGCTTGCAGCAGGGCTGCCCCTCAGCCTCATCGCACACTGGACTCGAAATTTTGCGACATGGATTGAATTGGATGCGACATCGATCCTTTGTCCGCGACATCGCACACCATCAGCGTCTGAAAACTCGATAGTCTATACGTCTTCCCGATAATAGCCGGCCTCCCGAAGCCCTCGCCCCTTGGCACTTCCCGTGTCCCGCGAGGCCTCTGCAAGCTGCGGCTCCAGTCACCCCGCCATGCCTCGAGATCCCCTCATCGGGCTCGTCGGGAAGCCCTCGGCGGGGAAGAGCACGACGCTCAACAGCCTGACGGACGCCTCCTCGAAAGTCGGTCAGTGCCCTCTCCGGATCGCCGCGACTTCAATCCGCATAGCAGCTGACGGCGTTCCTCAATAGGCAACTTCCCGTGCGTTCTCCCCGCTCGGCGCGCCCTGCGTGTTCGCTAGCGCATATAATCTAACCCGAACATCCCGTCTCCAGATTCACAACCATCGACCCGCAACGGGCCGTAGGATACCTCCAGATCGACTGCGCCTGCGCTCGGTTCCAAGTCTCAGATAGATGCAAACCCAACTACGGCGCTTGCGTCAACGGCCGACGGTCCGTACCGATAGAGCTCCTCGACGTCGCCGGGCTGGTCCCCGGAGCGCACCAGGGGCTCGGCCTGGGCAACAAGTTCCTCGACGACCTGCGCCATGCCGATGCGCTCATACATGTCGTCGACGCCTCGGGGACGGTCGACGCGGAGGGTAAAGAAACGAGGGGCTACGATCCATCCGTGGACATTGCGTGGCTGCGGAGCGAGGTCGTGGCGTGGATACTGGGCAACTTGATGCAGAGATGGGGTTCGGTCCGGAGGAGACACATGGCCGTCAAGGCGACGGCTGTAGAGACGCTGCAGGGGCAGTTCTCAGGATACGGCGCCACGTCGACGGTCATCAGCCGGACACTAGATCGGGCGGGCCTGAAAGAGCCGCTGGAAGCCTGGTCCGACGAGACGGTGCAGCACGTCGTCAACTGCTTCGTCGACGAGAAATTCCCGACGGTGATAGCCCTCAACAAGATCGATCACCCCGATGCCGACAAGAACATTTCGAAGATTGCCAAGATGCAGGACCCCAAGACCATCGTGCTCTGCTCGGCCATTTCAGAAATCTTCCTGCGCAAGATGGCCAAGCAGGGGTACATCAAGTACGTGGAAGGGAGCGAGTTTGTCGATACAAGAGAGGACCTGATAGAGCAGGGCGACCCTACCGGCGGCGGCCTCAAGGAGCTCGACGAGAAGAACCGCAATCGGATAGAAAACCTAAAGGACATGGTCCTCTACCGGTTTGGGTCGACAGGCGTAGTCCAGGTCTTGTCGCGGGCGGCAGAGATCCTCGGCTTGGTGCCCGTCTTCCCCGTCCGGAACACCTCGACGTTTAGCTCGGGCGCGTCCGAGTCCAAATTCGTCTTCAGGGACTGCGTGTTAGTGAAGAAGGGCTTGACGGTCGGCGATGTTGCGCGCAAGGTCATGGGCGATGCGCCGATTGCGTATATCGAGGGCGTTGGCAACCTAAGAGTAGCCGAAGACGATCTTGTCGTCGTCGGCAAAAATGACGTGAGTAGAGGCCACTCGTGATACGTGAGCACGTCGCTAACCGAAGGCAGGTTCTATCGTTCAAGGTTGGACGCGCGTGAAGGGATGCCTCTTTAATTGAAGGAAAAAACCCTCCCATTCCATAACTTCATACTCCCGCGAGCCCTAGTTCGCCGTGCCCACCATCTAGTCGTCATCGACGGCGCTGCCGAGGACGTAACGCGATCTAGATGACATTTTCAACGTACATAGGATGATAGACATCTCCATAAACAAGACAAGAGCGCTTCTGTTCGCCGCTGCTGTGGCCATGACCCGTATGCCAATGGCCATCCCCTTCCAGAAAGATCATATCCTACCGCCCTTCTGCACATTCACAATGCAGTGATTCCTGTGCTCATTATCCCTACGCCGCAGCTCATTAACCGTAACAGCCCAGGGCCTGCCTCTTATTCGTCCAGCGGCACCGGCCACTCTCGCGGTCTCTCGCCCCAAATTACCTGGACTCCATAACCCTCCGCCAGCTTCTGGAGCTGGTCCATTAACGCGCCATTCACCCTGTCCTGGTATATCGTCTTGAGGTGACGCATCACCTTCATTATTGCTTCGATAACGGTGCAAAACTCCTCTGGAGAGTATTCCTCCGAGCTCAGGCTAAGAGTCTCCAAGTTCGGAAAGCTGGCCAGGAAGTTGGGCAGAGGGAGGTCATCATCGCTGCGGGGGTATTCTTTGAAGCGGAAGCGCGACATGCCGAGGCAGCGGATCGACTCGTGGCCGCGCAGCCAGTCGTACCCCTTGAGGTGTTCGACGTCCTGCTGGCCCATCGGCCCTTCGAAGCTCTGGAGAGGGAACACGATGTCAAAGGTATGTAGCTTGCCGTTGCGCACGGTCTCGTCGAATATGCGTCGCATCTTTGCCGGAACGTGGGAAAAGGCTTTTAGGCGTATCGTCCGCATATTCTGGAACTGGTCTCGGCGCAAGATCGGGTCGCCAACTGCGTCCATCAGGCCGTAGCGACTCAAGTCGGCAGTATCAGTAAAGACCTCATCCGTCACCGGGCCACCGTCGTTGGTCCACGGAACCTCGAGGTCGATGTGCTGGAAGTCGTTTCCGAAGTTGAGCGATGTCAAGAGGGTGACTGCCGCGAGTGTATTGTGGGACTGCGCGACCGGGCCCGAGTCTGGCATGAAAAATACCAGCACTTTGAGGTGGTTCCATAGCGTGTCCCAGATGTCCTTCCACTCGTGCAGCTGGTGATTGTCAATGTGCACGTTCTTTAGACAGAGCTGTTCGAGTCGCGGAGTCTTTGAAGCCATAACGAACTATACCATTGTCAACCTCCTGTATCAACACATCTCGAGCCACGATCAAACTCACAATAGGAAACGAAACCTGAGGGACGCTCTTGTGTTCCAGGCGCAAGACCTTCAAGTTCGGGAAATCCACCACATCCTGCCGCTGGCACCAGCTAGTGGGGACGCCGACAAGTTCCAGCCGCTCCAACGTTCCAGCGATGCTCTTAATAAAGTCGATGGGGCCATATCCGACGCCACGGCCCTGCAGGTGCCATCCGCGATGCTCCAGGTTGTTGTAGCTATCCATGGACACGTGTCGTAGATCCTTGTACAGTCCCGGCCCTTTAGGGAATAACCAGTAGAAGTCCGTCGCGGGGCCCAGCTCCAGGCGCTGCAGGTTCCTCGAGCCCAGCAGAAGAGTCGTCAGCTTTTGCTGGTTCAATTGAAAGCGGCTTGGGTCTTCGATCACGATGTGCCGTACGTCTCTGCCTGCTCTCGTGAGGAGCTTCTGGAGAGCAAAGTTGGAGGGCGGTTGTAGGCGCGCGTGGTGCAAGAATATGAGCGACGTCCACAGGTTCGAGTTACCCCGGACCTCTAACGTCCGCTTCCACGTCCTTGACACGTGCAGGCACCTCCTTGATATATGTATTAGCGATAATGCTCCAATTAGGCGAGTTGGATTACACACGTCAGCTCCACGATGTCGAGTCTTGAGAAAATCAGGTGGACAATCTCAAACGGAAGACACATGGGGTCTTTTCGTCGAAAGCGCAGCTGCAGTGGCTGCCGTGCATCGTATAGTTTCTTGTATTGGTGTTAATAGTTGTATCTGTAGCCATAGTTATAACTGTAAGGCGCACCTGGAGCTTCTGCGACGAGCTCATGGCCTTGTCCTTGTTGGCATTGATGCCGGCGCTGTATATCTTCCAGGCGAACTCGGTATTCTTCTGGAGCCGCACAACCTTGCCCAGACGCAGGTATCCCTAGGTGGCAAATTCAGTAATGGCCGACCAGGACGGTGGTAAGGTAGGTAGGATGTACGTCTGGTAGGCGAGGTGCGAGCTCAAGCATCCACTCTGCGTCCTTCTTTGCGCGGCCGAGCTCCTTCATCGCTTCAAACGTCGCGGCGCGGTAGTCGAGTGCCTTTATGTGTAAGGGATTGTCGCACTTGTTGAATGTCTTGCCCACATCACACTCGCAAGCGCACATGGCCTCATTGAAAATGGAGCCATCTTTTGACGCGACGCTTTCGAAGTCTTTACAGGAGCACCTCTTCCGTTTCATGCCTCTGGTGCAAGGACAGAGGTTCATGGCCTGGGTTGATAGTCAGCGCTGCGCTTGAGGAGGGCCTATCCTGGACTTCTATACTCGAGTGAATTCCTTCAGCGCATGCTCGTACTTCTTGACAGCATAGTAATCGCTGCCTTGGTCGATCAGACCTTCCATGGTATCTGCGGGGGTCCAGATCTAGCTAGAAACGTTCGCTGGTGGGTAGGCAGGCGGTGGTCAGATTGTCTGTTTGAGAATGGCGAATAAATGTGTTGGGTTCAAGTTCTTTGTGCAAGACCCCTTCTTCAGAGGGATTGAGAGAGTCGAGTATCCTCTTGACGCGGCGCGGGATGGTGGTTAGTATCTGGCAGGGATCGAAGATAAGAAGAGGTAACAAGAGGCTGCCGAAAGCTGTAACTTCAGGTGCCGAGGTAACAAGATCGCCCCGACTGAAAGCTCGAAGCGAGTGTTCCAAAGAAGCGCTCGTGCTTCGCAGTTTACGCCCGGGAGATGACAACTACATGGAGTTCAAGTTGTCGATGCAAGGCAAGACAGAATCATCTGCGAAATTGATAGAGCGGAGTAACCGCTTGACGCTCGATGTTTGGGGTATCTGATGGGTATCGGACGTAATAAGTCAAGAGCGAGCAAGAGACAGCCGCAGAATTGAGCTTCAGTTGATGAGGTAGTAAGATCACCGAGACCAGAGCGCAAGCAAACTGAGGGATCGTCGTGCGTTGAGCTCGGGAGCTTGCGGCAGCATGCGATGAAGTTCAGGTTCCCTACTACAAGATACCCTCTTCCGAGCAGGCAAACTCATCCGCGAGGTTCAGAAAGCCGAGTTCTGCTTGATGTTCGAGGAGGGGTATCTTGCAAGCTTCGGAGCGGAACCAGTAACGCTTTAGCTTCAGTCAATGAGCAGCAAGATCGTGGAACGAAAGCGCGAACTGATGGCTCGAGAGAAGTGTTCTTTCTTTGTGGTGTTATGGTCAGAAAATGCAACTGCACGTGATGAAGTTGAAGTTGTTCGGCGCAGGCAAACTCACCCGCAAGGTTCAGAAAGCTGGGTAGCCAGACCGCCTTAGCCCTTAATGTCACAATGTCCAAGGATATCTGACGGGGGAAGTAACAGAAAATAACGGGAGCCTTGAACTTCCAGCCTAGCCTAACGACGTAGGAGGATCGCTAAGGCAGGTGGTGAGAATGATGCTTCAAGAGAATTATTCATGCCTTTTGTGTTGTAGAGACGAAAGTTGTGAAGAGTGTTGCGGGGCAGCGGCGCGAAGTAAATGGAAGCTCGAGGTCACGCGATGGCAGACGCGACTGTAGCAGCTAGCAGATCCTGGTAAATTAACAGCACCTGTCAGCGCGGGGCAGGACGCTGAATCACTTTCAATGCTGCAGCTTTGGAAGTCGAAGCGTGTGAGGCCGGATCAGGCAGGACGTATGATGGTATCCTCCTCCATGCCTTTGATGTGCACAAGCCTCTAGCATGTACGAAGGTTGAGCCCAAAAGAAAATGCACCTCCGGAGGTACGGATCACTAGGCCCCTGTTACCGTGCGAGCCCGAAGCTGGCTACTGTCAGTTGCAGTGAGCTTAAAGCAATCGAGGCGAGCTGTAGCAATTGAGGCGAGCGCTACGAAGTACTTCCTCGTGAGCCCGGAAATATAGTGCGAAATGCAATATTATTTACTGTACAACCCTGGTTCTGATACATCCAGAGGTGCATTTTCTTTTGGGCCCAACCTTCGTGTAACGGGCTAAGCCCGTGGGAGTCTCG
>LFRF01000006.1:1157736-1263045 GCA_001189435.1 Tolypocladium ophioglossoides CBS 100239 | reverse complement strand
CGACGACGACGACGACGACGACGGCGGCGGCGGCGGCGGCCATCACCACCAGCCTGGCGACGACCCGATCCGCGGGCACCTAAGCGCGCCGCTGTCGTTCAAGCGCAAGCAGAAGCCCTCGCTGCTGTCCGCGCCCTCTCGGTTCTTCGCCGCCCTGACCGGCTCGCAAACACCGCCACGCCCCGGCTCTGCCTCTCCCCAGCGACACCTCTCCCGCTCCCCCAACCTCCCCGGCTCCTCGCAGCGGCCGGGCTCGATCAACCTCAACACGGCGATCAAAGATGGCCTGTCGCTGGACTGGTACGCCGAAGGCCCCGGGCGACGGGTCGGGTACGAGGACCTGACGGCCATCGACTGGATTTTCGAGTACACCAAGGAGCGCCAGCGGCTACGCGCGCTGTCGTCGGGCGCGAGCGGCCTGCTCGGATACGTCCGGCACCTCGTGGACGCCAGCCAGGTCTGGGTCGTGCTGATCCTGACGGGGCTCCTCGTCGGCGCAATCGCCGCGGGCATCGACGTGACGACGGACTGGCTGGGGGACCTCAAGCTAGGCTTCTGCTCCAGCGGGCCCGAGGGCGGCCACTTTTACCTCAACAAGAACTTCTGCTGCTACGGCTACGACCAGGGGTCCAAGTGTCTGGGATGGAAGTCTTGGAGCGAGGCCCTGGGTGTCCACGCCGCTGGCGGCAAGTGGTTCGTCGAATACTTTTTCTACCTCAGCTTCTCAGTATGCGCCGCCCTTCACCCACGCGCTCTCTCTCGCATTGTGCTGACATGTATGCCAAGATTACGCTTGCATATTGCGCTGCGCTGCTCGTCCAGGAGTATGCCATATACGCCAAGCACAGCGGTATCCCGGAGATCAAGACCGTGCTGGGTGGCTTCGTCATCCGTAGGCTCCTGGGGACGTGGACGCTCATAACCAAGTCTCTCGGCCTGGTGAGATTCTTGAACCCCGGGCGCTCTGCTTACACCGCTAACCATTTCAAATAGGTCCTTGCTGTTAGCTCTGGCATGTGGCTAGGGAAAGAAGGCCCCCTGGTGCATGTTGCATGCTGCTGCGCAAACCTGTTTATCAAACTGTTTGGAAGCATCAGAGACAACGAAGGTAGGGAGTAGGTCCTTGGCTTGTCGAAGGCGATGGCTGACTCTACTACGTAGCTCGGAAACGAGAAGTCCTCTCCGCCGCGGCAGCGTCCGGCATCTCCGTGGCCTTTGGGTCTCCCATCGGCGGCGTCTTGTTCAGCCTCGAGGTATGCCCCCCCTGTTATTTACCGCACATCCATGCTGACCTCCCGCAGCAACTGTCGTACTACTTCCCGGACAAAACCATGTGGCAGAGCTTCGTTTGCGCCATGACCGCCGCCGTCGCCCTCCAGGCCTTTGACCCGTTCAGGTCCGGCAAGCTCGTCCTGTACCAGACAAAGTACGATACCGAATGGCATGGATTTGAAATGATACCCTATGCCCTCCTGGGCATCTTTGGTGTATGTCACCTGTGCCTGGCTGACAACAAACATGTAACTGGAAGTTGACAACAAGCAGGGCGTCTACGGCGGCCTCTTTATCAAAGCCATTATGGCCGTTGCTCGGTGGAAGAAGGCCAGGCCCTGGCTCCCCGGTCCTATCGTTCAAGTGCTCGCCGTGGCCCTCCTCACGGCCCTCATCAACTACCCCAACTTTTACATGAAGGTGCAGTCCTCGGAGCTCGTCTCCAACCTGTTCTCGGACTGCTCGCGCGTCCTCGACGACCAGATCGGCCTGTGCAAGACGGGCGCCGCCTCCGCCAGCACTATCATCCTGCTCATCTTCGCCGCCGTGCTGGGCTTCTTCCTCGCCTCCATCACTTTTGGCTTGCAGATCCCCGCGGGCATCATCCTCCCCTCCATGGCCATAGGCGCGCTCACCGGCCGCGCCGTCGGCATCATCATGGAGATTTGGGTCACCAACCACCCCAAGTTCTTCGTCTTCGCGTCCTGCGCGCCAGACGTGCCCTGCATCACACCCGGCACATACGCCATCATCGGTGCGGCTGCGGCCCTCGCTGGCGTGACCCGCATGACTGTGTCCATCGTCGTCATCATGTTCGAGCTCACCGGTGCGCTCACCTACGTGCTGCCCATCATGATCGCCGTCATGATCTCCAAGTGGGTTGGCGACGCCTTCTCGCGCCGCGGCATCTACGAGTCCTGGATCCACTTCAACGAGTACCCGTTCCTCGACAACAGCGAGGAGATGGTCATTCCCGACATCCCCGCGTCCCAGATCATGACGCGCATCGAGGACCTCATCGTGCTCACCGCGACGGGCCACACCATCACCTCCCTCAACACCATCCTCGAGATGCACCCCTACCGCGGCTTCCCCGTCATCTCGGACCCTCGCGAGGCCATCCTCCTCGGCTATATCTCCCGCGGCGAGCTCAGCTACAACATCCGCACCGCCTCGAAGCCGCCGCGCACCCTGCCGCCCGAGACCGAGGCCTTCTTCTCGCATCAGCCCCTCGCCGACCCCCGCGCCACGCTCGACCTGCGCCCCTGGATGGACCAGACGCCCCTCACGCTGCCCTCGCGCACCAGCCTCCACCTCGTCGTCTCGTACTTCCAGAAGCTCGGCCTGCGCTACGTGCTCTTCAGCGACCGCGGCGTCCTGCAGGGCCTGCTCACCAAGAAGGACGTCTGGTACGTCCTCAACGGCGCCGATGAGACGCGCCGTACGGGCGGCGGCGGCGGTCCGCCGGGTGCCGCGAACGGGCATGGCGACGGCGCGCGCGAGGATGGGCAGCATGAGGGGAGGGGGCTTTTGCGCCGCGAGCATGGGGCGGATGACGGGGAGGGGATGCGGGAGGAGGACAGAGGGTCGATATTATAGAACTGTGTTTCGTCTGAAAGAAACGCATTATGATACTAGACTTGCTTGAATCATCTTGGACATCGGAACGAGAACGAGAAAGCAAATAGTCATGACCACCTTTGTGCGCCGTTTGAGCGACATTGCGTTGCCGTTCCGCTTAGTACCTGCTATAGCGCCGACGCAGACACATTCACGTCTGTCGAAGCTTGTTTGTAAACACTCGCGTTCCCCGTGAAGCAACATGCCGCCAGGATGCTCAAGCATCTAGTACTCGAAATCGTCATCCACCGAAGGACCCTTGTTCTTCGTCACGCTCTCCTGCTTCCTGTACATCTCCGCCACTTGCCTGCTGCTCGTCGCTTCGTCGGGCTTCTTGTCATCCCGAACCTTGATGAAGCGCGGGAACCGCAAGCTGATACCCTTCTCACCCGACGGGTCCACGCCTTCTTTGCTGCCCGCCTTGTACCGCGGACTGAGGGTCAGGTCAGCAGTCTTGACTTCCCATACGTAGCGCGGCTCCAACCAGATGTCGGGCTGGTGCTGTCCACCAGACGAATGTGAGTAGAAGGGCTTCGGGCGATCAATCTTGATCTGTGAGAGCTGAGCATGCAGTTCCTCGAGGACCTGCTCAGAAAAGCCGGTGCCGATGTTGCAGACTGTCTCGTACGTCTCCGTCGATGGGTTGTAGCAGGCAAGCAAGAAAGCGCCGTAGACTGACGTGCGCTTTCCCTTGCCGTAGTACGCCCCCAGCACGACGAGGTCGAGAGAGTCGCCGACGCCAGAGAGATAGTCCTTCTTGACCTACGCAATCTGTCAGAGCGATGCACCAACTGAGTTGTCTGGGGTTAGTCTTACCTTGAGCCAGTTTCGACTCCGCTTGCTGGGTTCATACCCACTCTCAGTGCCGTCCAGCATCTTGACCATGAGCCCCTCGCATGAAGCCTTGACACTCTCGTCGAGGAAGACTTGAATCTCGTCTAGCTCCTGGCCGTTCATGGACGTGGCAAATGCGAATTCGCCTTCAACAGGGGTGAATGCCTCCTGAAGAAGGTCTCTCCGCTCACGTAGCGACTTCTCCACGACTGGTTCTCCGTTCAGATACAGCAGATCAAAGGCAAACACACATACTTTGACCTTGACATCCTCCACCTTGACGTCCTTTTTCTTCCGCGACATCAGTTGCTGGAAAGGCAACACCTTCTTCTCGTCAACGTCCCATGCCACGGTCTCGCAGTCGAGCACGAAGCTCTTGGTGTCTTCTTTAACCCAGGTATGGAGTTTGGCGAGGATGTCGGGGTACTTCTTGGATAGGTCTTCGGAGTTTCTGGAAAAGATGCTGGCAACCCCATCTGCGGCTTCCCGGCTGGCGCCAGCCGTCGCCTGGCTGAGTTCTTGCGGCGCATCCTTGGCCACGTAGTGAATCTGAGCCCGTTCACCGTCGTACTTGTACTCGCAAGTGAACTTTTGTCCTTCAAACCGGTCCAGGACCTCCGTGATTGCTTTCGTCGGCTTGGCCAACATGGGCTTCAAGGGGACACCGGGTCGCAGTTTACAGCTGTCCCTGAGGTTCTCGATGCCATTCTCAAGCACGGCAGGAATGATGGCGTCGTAGCTTGGCAGCTCACTGCAGTTTGTCAGTCTCCCGCTCCTTCTTGGTTCTTCGTTGGAACATACCTGTACACGGTCTTGAGAATAGACTCTCCATTCTCCAGCTCGGTTGTGCTTGGCACCTTGCCCTTTTGATCAGCCTCATGGCACACAATTGCCTGAGCCAGAGACACAAGAACAGTCCTCTCAGCAAGGCCAAGTCTAAGCTTTCCCTCAAGGAACCGAATGATGTACTTGGCCTCGCTGGGCCCACCCTTGTCCTTTGTGATGTCAACCTTGCCAGTGGCCTGAGAATCGGAGGCTGACAACAGTTTCTTGATGCCGTCAACCTTTCTGCCCTGCGCGCCGTTGCCGGATACTGTCGCGATGCTCATTAGGCCTTGGTGAACGCCCCTGACAGTCAACGGCTTCGGCTTGAACATGGTAGGCTGTGTGGACCTGCTCTTCAATGCCACCAAGCCCAGATCGCCAATCACCCTCTGATCCGCCTTGATAACTTGAAGACTCCTCCCCGTGGTCTCGCCAATCGCCTTCATGATCAGAGACTCGCCAATGCCGAGCTCGATACCGGCATAATCGGGGGCAAGCTTGTTGATCATGAGGAGGACAGTGGGCAGCAAGTCGTCAGGGGTGAGCCGCATAATCTGTCGTAGGAACAACGAGCAGTGATCCATAATCACCAATCGTTTCGTCGTCATCTCAATAAGAGAAAAGGTTTGACAGAGAGCCGCATAGGGAACGGGATCCCCAGCTTTCCAGTCCGGGTATGGGTGCTTGCTCTTGGCCTTGAGCTGCGTCTGGACCTTTTCCCGTGCCTTAGCAGCAATCTCGGGCTTCTCCTCATCAGCATCAACTTCCTCTGCGTCGGACGCAGATTCAGCAACCGAATCCTCCTTGAGATCTTCGTCCGATTTTTCTTCCACCTTTGGTTGAGGGCTCTTCGCACGCTTGGCCTTCGATTTGTGGCTGGCCGACTTCTTTTTGACTACTGTAGTCTTCTGCTGTTCGACTTTTGGTTTATCTTCCACGGCGCCGTCTTCGTCGTCTTCGACCTTGGCTCGGCGCCTCCGCGCCCTCTTTACCACCGGCGCGTCCTCGTCTTCGTCCTCGGCTTCGCTCTTCGCTGGGCCGTTCTTGTCAGACACTCGCGGCCGTTTCTTCGAATCTTGTGATACATTAGCCTACCGCCCCAAACAATTGAGCAAAGAGCATAGATCTCACCCGTCTCAGGATCGGTATTCTCCTTGGCGCTCACATCACACTCCCCGTCCCCCACTACCTCCTTCTTAGGAGCCTTTGTGGCAAAAGACAGCTTCGTCTGCTGCTGCAGCGCGGGATCTTTCACACCAAAGAACTTGCTACCATCACAAACCCAAGTCAGCAAATCCCACTCCAATTGCAACATCAGCAGGGCTGTCCCAGGGCCGTCACGCACCACAACGTGCCCTGCTTCGGCTTCACGTACCCCAAAGTCGCCTGCTTCGGTGCCATGATGAACAGTCTCCTCGGCGACGACCGAACCACTGACAGGCGCAGAAAATTGCTTAAAAACCGTTCCGCAGCCAGCGTGAAGATGTATGGGTGACGTGAGGCAGAAGCACGCAGGTTGCGGCTAGAGTTGATGGTGCTTCTTGCTACTGGCATGACGCGCCTAGTCTAGGCAGAATCGCGTTAATTGGCTTCGCGACAGGCAGAAAGTCACGACACGCGAAAAATGTCACGTGCGCGCTCCACACGGAGCTTGGCGACGGGCAACCAACAATCAACAATGGCAGGCGCCGAATAGGTGCCTGATGGAGGACCCCCTGTCGCCGCCACATGACGGTAAAAACGACAAGTCCATTTTGAGCTTTCCCGCCCTCTATCTAAAGGATTATAGTACAAAAGGCGAAAAGTCCAAGGATTCATTATAGGGTTACGCCGCACAAGTCGTCTACTGCGCAAAGTAGAAGTTCTCATCCGGGGTTCGTCCACGGATGAACTGAGGCTCCGATCCAGGGACGTAGATGTCCTCAAACAGAATCGCGGGTTTGGCCTCCGGCACAGCCATGGCCTCGGCGGCAGCAACCTCTTCGTTGACGTGGCTCCGGGCCTCCTTGTCAATCTTCTTCAACTCCTCCTCGCTGGCGACCTCCCAGTCTAAGATCTTCTGCTTCAGTCCAGCAATGGGATCATTGGTAGATCGCATGCGCTGAATCTCCTCACGGGTGCGGTAGGTGGTGCCGGGGTCGGACATGGAGTGACCACCGTAACGGTAGGTGACGTACCCGAGGACCATGGGGCCCTTGTCGGCAGCAGTCCACTCCTTGCCGTACTTGACGGCAGCCTTAACAGCGAGGACGTCCATGCCGTTAACCTTGAGACCAGGGATGTACTGTCCGCGCTTGTAGTAGTCGGTCAAAGCCGAAGAGCGGGCAGCGGAGGTGCCCATGCCGTACTTGTTGTCTGGAGTCCGTCAGTCAGCACGCGCTGTCCCCCGTAGCGCTGAATCAGAAGAAACKGGACTTACTCTCGCAGCCGAACAGAGCAGGCAACTTCCACAGCYTGGCCATGTTGAAAGCCTCAAAGACCTGGCCCTGGTTGCTGGCACCGTCACCGTACAGGATAATGGTGGCGTTCTTTCTCTCGTTGTACTTGTGCGCGAAAGCCAGACCGGCGCCGACGGGGACCTGAGCACCGACGATACCGTTGCCGCCGTAGAAGCCCTTGGAGAACATGTGCATGGAGCCACCCTTGCCGTAGGCAATGCCCTGACGACGGCCCAGGAGCTCTCCGATGATGGACCTGACACTGCCGCCGCGCATCATGGCGAAACCGTGGCATCGGTAGGCGGTGATGAGGTCGTCCTGCTTCGTGATAGCGTGCTCAATGCCTACGGCAACGGCCTCTTGTCCAGTCGACAAGTGGCAGAAACCACGGATCTTCTTCTCCTTGTACAGACGATCAGCCGCCATCTCCATCTGCCTGCGGGATTATCAGCAAACGCCGGGCTAAACACCAAACTCAGCCGCCATTGGTCTCGTACCTGATGCTGACCATATCGTAGTACATCTGCTTGAGCTCCTTCTTCGTCACATCGATGGTGTAATTCGGCGGGTCCAGCTCGTACGTCTCGAAGCTCTCATCGCTCAGGGTGACCTGGAAGTGCTCATCCTCGGACTGCGCCGGAAGCCGTCAGTAACGAATCGCAGAGCCACAGGCAGCCCGTCGAACACCAAACGAGGGTTTCCAAGCACCCATTTCTGTGCAGTGGGAGAAAACACCAGAGAACTCACCTCAGGGACGGAGTTGTTGAGGGACGCAGACGCTGCGTCCGTCGTGACGAATCGAGCAGCAACGGCAATGGGCGCAGCCCGGGGCCTGGTGCGCAGAGGCACCGCCCTGGGGACTCTGAGAGCTCTGGAGAACATCGCGGGGTCTGGAGATGCCTCTGGTCAATGGAGTCGGGAAAAGTTGTCTGAGAGGGAGAACAGGTGCTCGTCTAGACGGAGACGGAGCTCCGAAATTTCGCGGTGTTGAGCGTTGAGCTCAGTGTTGGACGGCGCTAGTACCGGAACAGCCTTAGCGCACAAACCACGTGATGCGACATCGGCCCAGCAAAAGATAAGGCGCGGAGAGGTCCGGGATGCTTTCTTGCTTCAAGAACACAATAATGTCCAGGGTCCATTGACTACCTAGCCCAGAGGGCTCGAAACGAGGCCCACATAAAAGTATTGGTGTGTTCTGACATGAGAGATTAATAATTGGATGTCCATCCTCACTACGTTGAAGATGAAGAATCGCCAATAGAGCTTTATTTCTGGTAGTTACCATCGCTAGGGTTAGCTTCGACCACCGAATCCGGGACCCCTACCTTACACAGTTCCATATCATGTGTATTATCGCTACCAATGGTATGACCTGCCCATCGTAGCCTGCAGGCTCAACACCTGGTTGGCCTCTCAAACTCCATGTCTGTTCCATACCTGACAGCCTCGACCTCTCCATATCCCATGCTTGATGTGTGATGCAATATTCCCTTCTTGCTATGCTCGCCCGAATAAAGTCGCAACGCCGTTAACATGCTTCCCGCAGATCCACGCCGCCTTCTATAACCTGAAGCGCGCGTCAAGTACATAATACCAGAGTGAACGAGTCGACGGCTGTCTGGAACAGCGCGAGCTTGTCTCGTTGAAATCACATTAAGTTTTTGATACCGTCCCCATAAAGTCGGTCCACGCAGCCTGCGAGCGTGCTTTCCGCGGCGGTGGCCGGCCCGCAAGTTGACGTCGTCTAATCATCATGGAAAAAAGTCTTGTTGCCGCCTTGCAACGGAGCCGTCGATGGGCCAGCATCCTGCATGTCGACGTCTTGCGTTGACGTGTCCCGACTGGAGCTCGCAATCGCTGGGTCACCGGCTCGGTAATCCAGAGCCATGGCGCTCAAAGGTCGATTAGGATTATCTTCAAGAACGCGTTGTTGAAGCGAGAGTGGGCGGTCGTAGAGCATCTCCTCGGGTGGGGAAAACGACCAAACCTGCGCTCGTTAGTCTCCAACGTTCCATGCTGCGCAAACGGCTTCTTACCTCCATCACGGTCCGGCCGTGTCTAAGCGCTAGCGCGACGCATTTCTCCTCTTCAAACGCCACTCGCCAAACCGCTTCGCCTTGGGCGATGAGCTCTCGGACGAGGTGTCCAGTCTTCAAATCCCAAATCTTGACCCGACCATCGCTGCCACCGCTGACGACACGAGTGTCATCAAACTGTAAACTTGTGACGCTGTTGTCATGGGCGGCCAGTCGATGAATCGGGCACATCTTCTCCAGCGACCAAACCTTCACGGAACCATCGGATCCTCCAGTAACCAAGGTATCTCCCCGCATCTGCAGCTGGCCAACAAGCGACGTGTGGCCCTGGAGAATGGCAAGGCACTCTCTGTAGCTGTGGTCAGTGAACTAGTCCTAACATGGGGGAAACGCAGTTGCGACTTACCCAGAGGTAGGATCCCAGACCCTAACATTCGTATCCAGGCTGCCCGTGACCACTCTCTTGCCGTCGAAAGCAATGGCATAAATCTGGCTGAAGTGGCCCTGCAAGGTCTGGAGACAGCGGCCCTCCGATATGCTCCACACTCGAGCAAAGGTGTCGTAGCTGCCGGAAACGACAATGTCTCCCTTGATCTCAAGGCATCGCACGCTCGACTGGTGCCCAACGAGCACGTTCCTGCAAAGCCCCGTCCGAATGTCCCAGATGCGGAGAGTGGTATCTCGGGATCCAGAAATGGCGGTCCACGCGTCCGCCATCTTGAGGCATCGGACAGTCGATGTATGTCCGCGCAGCGTGTGCAAGCAAGCCCTGCGCACATGTTAGCCTCTTGGTGATGGCAGAGATGGAAAACGACTTACCCTGTCCTCAGATCCCACACACGTACGTCGCGGTCGCAGCCGCCACTCACCATGGTATCTTCCCACGGAATCATGGCCCAGACTCCCATTATATGTCCCTGCAGTATACGCTGCCCATCGCCCTTGGTGTCGAAGACGTGAATCTTGGCATTATCCAGAGCCACGATGATGTACTTGGGGGTGAAATGCAAGCTGGTCACGACGCCGCCTTCTTGCGTAATGTTCCTGTGCACGCTCGTTCCGCCGGACCTCCAAGCCGCCTCCACGAGATACCGTTGCTTGAAGTGAGACTTGTACGATCGCAGCTTGGGCCTCCCCATGGTGCCATCAAAGCTCCGCGACCCGGAGGCGTGGCCTGACAATGAGTAAGTACCAGGGAAGCTGCTACTGGTAGTCATCTCAGTGTCGGCGTTGCCCACAGCGTGAGCCGTCGATCTCATCGGAAGTGTAGGGGATCGAGCGTTGACTTCTGATAGCCGCCGGCCATAGTCGTGCTTGACGCAGAGATTCTTCCATGTCATATCGTCGCTGAGAAGGTCTCGCCACCTCTTGGAGACTTGCGATGCTCGGGCCAGGACTTTCGGGTCGTCGATGAACGACAATATCTGGAAATATTGTTATCAGAGATGTCCAACAGATGGTGTCCGAATGGCTTCTTCTCACCCTTAAGCAAAGCTCGTCTGGTAGGCTGGTGAAGGGGTCCTTCTTCAGCAAGGGGCTGACAAATTGATGAACAAAGCTCAACTGCTGGCTGGTGCACAGGTTGAGCAGGTCGGCTAGGACCCTCGTCCGTTGCGGCCCGGAGCAATTCTTGAAGTGCTGTCGAACCTTGGAAAGGAAGAAGTCCTCGTCGTCGGCGGCATCGCTCCAGTCCGGCTGGCAGTGGGCTGGACCAGGAGACGCAGCAGGCGTTGGCGGCGGCGGAGGGGACCCCGTCAGCTGTTGGTCAAAGTCGGCAGCCGGCGTGGGCATGCTCGGGGTCGGCGGCCCCCTCATTTGCCGCTGCTGCTGGGGCAGCTTCTCTATGCGGTGGTTCATGACAGTGTTTGCGGTGTTGAGGGCGAGCTCCTCGCTCAGAATGCTTCCCCTCCGCTGGGAGAAGCCCATGGGTCGATCGTAGCCGGCCATGACGTATCGTCTCGTCTCGCCGTGCTGGATCTGCCGCGGGCTGTGCGAAGGAGTGCTTGGACGTGGCTAGGGCTTGCTGGCGATGCTTACGGTGTCGTTGGGAGACGGTGTCGAAGGGAAAGGCGCCTACTGCAGCCCAGTGCGTCACATCAGCTCTTGTACAATCCCATCAGAAAGTGCCTGCGCGTAGCCTGGATCAAGGAAGGAGGTAGACGGGTAATGCTAGTGTTGCCGCTCGGTATTGAGGGAGGTTTGTGGTTTCTTGGGACCAGACGTAGGCGGGATTGAGGGGGGCGCTAAGGGAAACGCATACCTGTAGCCGCAAATGGCATGGGATGGGTAGGATCAGGACAACGAAGGCCAGGCAGGCCCGAACAGACGCTTTTTGAACCAACCCAACACTGAAGGGCCAGAAAAGCAGAGCGAAAGAGGCCCCGGCCGCTTCAATACTCTTTTTGCTGGTCGTCACAAGGCTCCGTGGTGGTCGGGGGACGAGGCGGGCCGATGATTGGTGACGCCCAGAGTGAAGGGCTGGGTGGATGTCAGATCGACTTTGGGGACAGGCGGTCGGTCGGATGAAATGTGTTCCCTGGGCTCTCGTCTGCGGTGCAGGAGCCCAACCGCGCAGGCAGGACGGACTGGGCGGATGGGGGCTGCTTCGGTTCGAATTGCCGCTGCTGGGGGAGGGGGGGATGAAGCAGCGGAGGCTCAGGCTAAGGAGGAAGCTGAGGAAGAGGACGAAAGGCGTGGGTCGAAGCGAGATGCAATGGATGGCAGTTGAGATGAGCGAGGCGAGGTGGGAGAGGACGCAAGAAGGAACCGCGGGAGCCCACCGCGGAGCTGGGGGCGGCGCGGCAGTGGGACAGGCCTGGGGGTGCAGTGGTGCCAGCCCGCTGTCAGTGGTTGCCCTCCGCCGTTCTAGCTGCGGTGGTGGGAGTGGCTGGGCGGCTGGCAGCGGGCATCGGTGGCCCTGAACGATCCCCGCCATGGGTGCCCAGGCTGGGGCAGTCCGGAGGCTGCGAATCAAACCTGCAGCGAAATCAGTGCCTGAAAGAATGCGACGCGCGGTTGAGCGGTGAAGCTCGTCCAGCCAACATTGATTGTGCTGCATTGATGGCGTGGAGAATGACGAAGCTCCCGACAGCGGACAGCCGAGCACTGAACATCTCCCACAGCGCGCATCAGATCAGCAACCGTGGACCCGACACACCACAAACGGCCCGGCGGCGCTGCCGAGCGGAGCGCCGGGCTAAGGTATCCAATAATAAGCGCCCGACCTCCACGCCACTGCACCTTGAGCTTTGGGCCAGAGACTCCCAAGCAGCTGTAATTGCAGGACCTGCTGATGCTCGCCGTGAGAGCAGAAGAGACGCACGTGGCTATTGGCGAACACGCTGCATTTCGGCAGTGCACACCAAGCAGGCGAGACAAGGCGTGCTCGCAGACGCCTTTACTTTACACGCCTTGGATCCACGTACGAGTGTGACCTTGACCCTCGGTCTGCCATGCCGTGGCACTTACATACMTACAGCCACCGGGCGACTGGGCAGCAGACTGACATGTATTGCTGCCATCATCCCTTCATGGTCTTCGTCAACGGTCGATATTGGATAATAGAAGTTGACATATAACCTGCCGGCCCTTTTCGGAAGCTTACATGTGGAATACTTCACCGTAAACGCAGTCCAGTCCAGCATGTGCCTCGCAGCGATAGTGCCTCACAAGGGGCCTCGGACCGTTCTCCAACATGCAGACCACAGCCGTCCTGCGACCAGCGTCTCGCCACTTTTTGCTTCTTGCGACTTACTGTTTGACTCTTCACCGCGGGAGGGACGATCCTAGCGCCCATCCTCCCCTCCCCTCAGCACGGGGCGCAGTACGGAGAAGCCGCCCAGTCTCACGATGGCTTCTACGGAGGTGGGCGTGTATGGAGTACGACGCTCGGATATCCATCCACGACTAGACCCCTCCAAGTGCACATACCGCGGCAGCTTCAGCATGCATGCTCTGTCCGCGCCTTGCATCTGTAACATTGCCCATCCGGCTGACTATCAGTCACGCCCTCCTCTTACGAGCCCCCAATGTCTCAGTTCCCTCGATCAGACGGGCAAAACCGCCCACGTCTCCAACGCACGGCCGACCCCTTGTCCTTGTCGTAAAAATAACAGCCGACAATGTCGATAAGACCGCCCGGCCCGCTTAATGTTATTAGGCAAAGTCCTCTCCCCATCCCGCATGCACCGGCCCGCCCCTCCGAGCCACCTCTCCCGTTAGGTGGCACTACATCAGGCATATGGCTCTCGGCATCAGGAGCTATCCTTGGCCCATCTGTGATAGTGGCATGCGCCCCTCGGATGTCGATAAACGGCGTGAGACTCAACGTGCTCAATGATACGATACATGTCGTCGACAAGAGCCATGGAGTGTGATCTGCTGGCGTTGTTCGCTCGGCGAACATGGCGACGGGTGGGGATGCATGAGCCTGAACATGAAACGCTCGCTTGTGCTGCACGATCAACAGTTTGTGCTTTGTGCAAGGAGATTGTTCCCGCTCGGCAGCTCGTAGAAAACAAGCTCCAGGTCTATGAAAAAAGAAAATAGCCTTGTTTTGAAAAATAGTCCGCAGCGCTGCCGTCTATCATGATACAATAGCCGCTTTTGGTACAAATGCCCATCGGTAAGTCGTTATAGTGAGTCCGTACGAAGTACGCATCGTTGGTGCCCAAGCCAGTCCCGCCAGTCTATAATGCAGCCCCTGCCGACATGACACTTTTCCCTCTTCTGTCATTGAGAACTATAGAACAGAAGCATTTCGTTTCAATGGTGATGCCCGAACTGCGTGAGCAGAGGGAGAAACATGCCCGCAACCGTCCCGAGCGTATCGCGCATCTGAGGACCCCTTGGTTTCCGCTGGTTGGCAGAGCCTCCCTCGGCGTAGCCGTTGGAGCCCGAGCCGTGGTCGTGGCTGTGTGATCCCCCGTCCTCCTGCATCGCATGCATGGCGACATATCTGTATCCTGGTCAGCACATCGATCTCGCGAGTGGGACTCGAGTAGGACTCCCGTAGGACGAGACTTACAGGAACGTCCCTCCGGAAAAGAGCAGCAACATGCCCGTCCACCACTGCCCCGTTTCGGCCTCCATGTGATCGCCGCCTAGCAGGGTGATCAAGAGCCACGTCGACAGAGCACCCACCGGCGCTGCCAAGCTAAAGACGATCAAGTGGCCCCGTGCTGCCCGCTTCGAGAGCCCCTGCCTGAGGAGCACAGACGTCAGGCCAAAGGCGGCCGGGGCCTTGTGAATCATGATGGCGATGAAGATGATGAGCCCCAGCTTCATATTCGACGTCGTGGACGATGCGCCCATGGCAATGCCGTCGGCCGCCGCGTGAATCACCAGCCCAATCGTCGTCGCGAGGCTGCGAGCCCGTCTGGGCGTCGGTGCTAGCGACCCTAGAAAGCCGTCGGCCTCTTCGTCCACGGGCGCACCATCGCCTCCTAGATTATCGAGGCTGAAATGGGTCGTCTCGGGGGTGGACTGGAAAGTATCGGTGGCGTGTCTGGGTAGTCTGTCGATGAGGAACATGAGCACAAACCCCGCGACCATCGAAAACCCAACCTCAAAAGCCGGTATCTCGGCGTGCTCTTCTTTGTGTTCGTTTTTGTCTTTGTCTTCTGCTGGCGTATCCGCAGGCGTGTCCGCAGGCGTGTCCGCAGGCATGTCCGCAGGCGTGCCCGCAGGTGGCTTGTCCCCCCGCTTCCCCAAAGACCCTGAATGGGTTGGAGGAACGACAATTCCAGACAGGATCGTGTCCGTGTCTCCGTCTTGTGTGCTGTCTTGTCGGAAAGCGATATTGGCCGCCGGGACGGATTCGGTGATGGTTCGCTCCTCGACCGCGAACTTCCACGGGGCTCTTCGCGCCAGACTACGTGCCTTGTGGGCATGCGACGGTGCCGGTGTCGCAGCGGCCTCTATTCCTTCTGGTATAATGACGATAAGGGATGTCCCTACTAGCACGCCGACACCGATACTCGATATGAGGCGCAGTTGCGATTGCGATAGCGTCATGGACAGCGGCAGCACTCCGGCAAGGAACGAACTATGATATCAGTCAGCGCATTGCAGACCCCAGGCTCGATGCGAGAATCCCTACGCCACTGCCATGACGGCCTAGAGAGTGCTGTCAGCCAAGGACATCCATGCGCAAAGCAGATTCGGACCAAACTCACGCATAATGCTAGAAGCAAAAATATGGCAGCCATGACGGGAGTTGTGAGGCCCGAGCCTCGAGATATTCAGGCGCGCAAACGCCAGGTACGTCCGGAGACGCGCGGAGAAGTTGGCTGGGTATTATACGCGCGACATGACGCTCGCAGCAGCACCTCGGTCGGGAATCGTTCGCCGGCGTCGCGGGCCCGCGAGGGGAGATCTGCGAGGGAACAGTAAGAATGGGTTGTCGAGCTTGACAGGAGGTGCGTTTCCTCTGCGAGACGCGGAAGAAAATCGATTGGCTTGCGATTGGGATCCAAACCCTCACCTTGCATTCCTAGTTGTCGCACCCCTGTCAAGGTGGCTGGCTGCCCCACCACTGGTGCTTGATCAACTGTACCGCCAAGCCACGTGCTTGTACCTCCTGCAACTCTTCCACAACATCACCAGCGTTGCGCAGACTTCATCTCCAGCAGCGCCCGTCCCGGTGCTTCGCGCATCGGCTGCTACATTATTGACATCTACACCAGGGTATCGGCTCTGCAGTATCATCGCACGGTCGAATTCAGTCCACGGCGTCTTGGGGCTTCTCGGCGGGGCACAACTGCTGCCTCGCTGTTTGCGTCAACGACTCCGAACATGGTGTTTCCGCCATGAGCGACTCGCCTCCGTCCCCAAAGAGGCGCCACATCCTCTCGTCGATTAACCCCGACGGACCTGTCGAGTCACGGCGCAGACGAAGAAGCAGGCGCAGGAGCAGGAGCAGAGACGATGACAAGCGGGAGTGGGAGCGGCCTGCAAAGGCACAATCGGCGCCGTCAGCGGAAAGAAAGCCCAAAGATGACGGCACAGATCCCCTGCGGCCGAGGTCTACGCGCCTAAAGCTCAAGAAACACGGACCCCACCGGCGCTCTCGCTCCCGGTCGCCTTCTCCAACCCGCGATGACGACGGGGACGAAGCCTTCACCCATAGCACCGGCCGCCGCCATCGCCATCGCCATCGCCATCGTCAACGGTACAGGTCTCCGACTCCGCCCAATATCCATGAGCCTCCGCCCCTCGACCCAGATGCCGCTTTCCGGGAGTCCCTGTTCGACGCCATGGCGGACGACGAGGCGGCATCATACTGGGAGCATGTCTACGGCCAGCCCATACACGTCTACCCGAAAGAAAAGGTCGGCCCTGAGGGCGAGCTGGAGCGCATGACGGACGAGGAGTACGCAGCCCACGTGCGGCAAAGGATGTTTGAAAAGACCCATGCGGGGCTCATCGAGGAGAAGGCAAGGCGTGAGGAACGCAGGAAACAAAAGGAAGCAGAGGATCGAGAGAGACGCAAGGTGCAAGACGAGCATCAACGGCGGAGCCGCAAGCTTCAGGAAGAAATGGAACGCAGCCTACGTCGCGGCGAGCAGCGCAAGCAGCGCAAGGGCTGGGCCGAATTATGGGAGAACTATACCAAGGTCTGGGCGGCGTGGGACGGTGACCTGACGACGCTGCCATGGCCAATCAAGGATGGTGGACGCAAGGATATCAACGAAATAGATGTGCAGACATTCTTTGTGCAGGGACTGGACCTGGAGGCGATTGGGGAGTCTGCGTTTGTCGCCAAGCTCAAGGAAGAGCGTGTGCGCTGGCACCCGGACAAGATTCAGCAGCGGCTTGGCGGCAGGGTGGACGACGAGGTCATGAGGGACGTGACGGCGAGATTCCAGATCATCGACCGGCTGTGGGGCGAGCGCCGGACAAACAAGGCATAGAAGGCTCGGCATGCATATGATTGTACGACGTACGGCGCCATGGTTTAGATACCCCCGGCAATGGATTCACTCACAATAGCTCGATTCCGGGTTCACCAACTGTCATGTGCTTGATGGTGTGACTGGTTGTATATTTATTTGAGGCCATATAACGCCATCCCCAGCATTGATGCTAATTTCCATCTATCCTAGCCCATACGAGTAGTCTCGTCGGGAGCAGTAATCCGTGGTGTTGTGCAGCACGGAGTTCCCTAACATGCCAGCCGAGTCGCTGCAGGTCCCATGGCAGTTGAAAACTTTTCTTTCGGTTCCCACACATTAAGGGTATTGTGGCTCTCCATCTCTGTCCTTTGCCATGCCCCTCGAGCATCTTCTCTCGGTGAGTCGAGTAAATGTGGTTTACAGGTTGGCAAACACGGCCGCGCCGCCAATCAGCGCACCCACAGCCATGGCAGCCGTGGGCGCCGGGTTGTACGCGCCACCGGTGCTGGTCGCGGCGGCACCAATGCTGTTCTGGATGCTCTGAGAGATCTTGTTGAGCTCGGCGCTGGCGCTGCTGCGGGCGGCCGAGTTGGTCTCGGTGGCGATGAAGTGGGTGATGCTCGAGACCTTGGCGCTGGCGTCGCTGGTGATCTTGGCCACCTCGGAGCTGACCTTGGCGAGGTCGGAGGAGATCTCGCCCGTGTGGTCGGAGAGGAAGCTCGAGACGTCACTGCCGATCTGGCTGGCGATGGACTGGCCGTTGGAGTAGACGACGCTGCCGGAGGACTGCGCGCCCTCGACGAAGGTGGAGGCGTGGGAGATGGCGCCGTTGATGAAGGTGGAGACGTCGCTGATGATGTCGGGCTGGGGTTCGGGAGCGGCCTGGAACAACACGGTCAGTTATTGAGCAGAAGGGAGAGCCAGGGCATCAGCGAGGACGTACTTGGACGGCGGCGGCGAGGGCGAGGACGGCGACGTTGGTGAACTTCATGGTTGCGGCGGCGATGATACTATCGGGTGATGGACGTGGATATGAGTTTTGGWTGGATGGACACTGGGCGGAGGCGTGCAATCGATGCTATAGCAGGCGTCGAATAGGGGGTATGAGCAGAAGAGGCCGGTTTGCGTCCGGGGACGTCAGCGACTTATATGCCCGTCCTCAGTCGCACGGGGGACGGAGGCCCTCGTCACCCGCGCGGGCTACTTTCCCACAAGTGCCAACCAGCATTTCCCGACCATTGACGAGCATACAAGCCCCGAAAGCTTGCCCCGTGTTCAGTGACGAGCGCAGCATCGCAAACGATCTCCACACCCCCAGGCCGCGCGCCCCAGGAGGCACGTCGCGGCGCTGCCGTTGTGCCGTCACCCGCGAAGCCTCTCCTGCGGCTGGCAAGGCCTGCGCGAACCTAAAACAAAGCAAGGCCCGTCCGTCACAAGGGAAGGCAGGCAGGCAGGCAGGCAGGCAGGAAGATTCAAGCCCGCAAAGCCTGTGTGGTCTGGACGAGCGCAGCGGCATCTCGACTCGCGTGTGGCGCTGGCAATGCCGATGGATGGGGCCTCGGGGTTGGTTGGTGGTGGGTGCGGTGGGTGTTGTGGGCGCGGCGCTGAGCCCACCCGCCACGGCGGAAAAGCGTTGCGTCATGGTGGAGCGCTAGGTTAATGCCGTTGCGACAAACGGGCATGGACGCAGCAGCGAGGAAGGCAGATGATGATGGATGACGAGTTGCTGCTGAAGACGGGCAGACAGGCGGCGACAGACGGCGACAGACGGCGACGGCGACGACAGGCAACGACAGACGCACTGGCCGCTCCGTCATCGCATACACCTCCCTCTGTCTAAACAACATCTTCCCCTGCAAACGTCCCTGCAAGCCGCGCGCTGGCTCCGACGCATCCTCAGCACGCTAACTGCCCTGCTGGAAGGTTGTGTGTGGAGGTGGCAAGCCTCGAAACCAAGCTGCCCAGCTGAGGCAACGCCATGGAACCATGCCAAGCCACGCACGACCGAGTCGGCAACGGCTCGCGTGAGGCCAACGCAAGACAGAAGGATAGATCCAATCGAGGTCATCAAGGCGCTGCTTGTGCATCAACGCTGCGCTGCAGAGACATAGGTACCTACTCCGCATATTCAGACATGGGTGGTTGTGCAGAGCATCATCATCCTAGCCAACATCAAACACCCAAAGCGGAGCCGCTCCCACGTCCCAGTTATATACACCCCCGTCCGCCATCCAKTGTCACGCTGTACTCCGTTCTGAGAGCCTTGCGAGTTCGGCCCCATCGTACGCAAGACGGCAACCCACACGATGGGCTTCCCTGGGCCACACGTCATGCCTCCGTGTGCGTCCCACCACAGCCCCACGACGCAATCCCCAGCTGCTGGAAAGATGGTGGTAGAAAGTTGGTGTTGGTGAGGACCTAGCACGAGCATGCTAATAATAGAAAAAATCCCTGGTTTCCGCCACATCTACACCTCCCGGTAGGGCGAGATGCCCTTTTTGAGCTCCGCCACGATCTCGGCCGCCTCGTCTGCGCCTCGACACTCGAAATCGTACCGCTTGCTCTCCGTGGHTTTGTAGATGACAAGCTATTTTTTGTCCATCGAGTCAGCCCAGACTGTCCGTCCATGGACAGGTACACACGTACACCACCGCATCGTCGCGGTTTAGAGAGAAACCAAGGAGAGGGGGGGGGGGGCTCATACCTTGACGTTCGTAGGGTGCTTCCGCGGCACCTTACACCCGATCACATTGCTAAAGTGAACCGTCGTCGTCTTGCCTCCGCCATCGTGCACCGCCTTGCCCCCAGACGCCGGCACAATGTGAATGTACTCGCCGTCAATCACCAGGATCCGCTCGCTCATGCCCACGATCCGCATCGGCTGCTTGCGCCACACCGTGTACCTCTTGTAGTTAGCGTTGCCCAGCTCGTCCTGCTTCAACGTCTCCTGCGCCAGCGGGTGCGGGCCGAGCATCTGGCCCTTCTTATGGCCCCTTCTCTGGGCCATGCCCTGGCTGTCCGCCAACGGCATCATCTTGGGTGACGAGCTGCTCGGCGAGCCCGTCATGCTCAGCGGGCCGTCCGTGGCGAACCGTCTCCGATAGAGCTCCAGGTCCGACACGTTGCCAATCGACGACACCGGCCGGTCGATCATGACGACGGCCCCAGAGCCCGGCAGCTTCAGCACGTGGTTCGCCTTGTCGAGCTGCCTCTTGCGGCACACCAGATCCAGCACCTCGGCCAGGTATGTGTCCGTAGTCACATCCACCGTCACCATCTGTCCAGGCGCAACGTCGGCCGACATTATGTGGATGCGCAACAGCTTCTGTTGGCCCCGCGCCGTGTTGGGTGCTGCCACAGGCGCCTGCGGCGCGTCGGCGAGTGGCGTGTTCGAACGATACGTCGTCGTCACTATAGGGTTTTGGCGTGGGCGATCGCTCACCAAGGGGTTGAGTGATGGCCCAGGCGTGTTCCTTGGCGTAGTGTCGTCGTCTCGGCCCCCGGTTGGGATAGCCAGCTGTGATAATTGCTGCTGCTGCTCCTCCTCTTCCTCGCCACCGTCTTCCTGTGGAGTCAGCGCTTTGTTCTCCTCGAACTCCTCCTCGGTAGCTGGCACCAAGGCAAAGTCATCAAAGGCCTTGGAATTCGACCGCAGCCTACCCCCTCCTCTCGCACCAGCACTGTTGACTGTCGCAAAGGCCGAAAGCGGCTTCGTTCTCTCAAACGGCGGAAAGTCGTCGTCGACTTCACCGCCTTCCTCCACCATTCTGAGCGTCCCCCAGTTGATGCTGAACTTCTTGGGAGGGACATGCGGCTCCCGCTTCTCCTCGTTGTACCGGTATAGGCTCAGTCCGATTAAGTCGGCCACCGTAACCACGCGCTCCGCGCCCTGGCCATCTTGGACTCGCGGTCGAATGAGCACTTCAAAGGACTTGCCTGGAGTCTTGGAGAATGGGGCGTAGATGCGGACATTGATAGACCCTTGCGTTCCCTGGCCGCTGAAATGGGCAAACTTCTGGAAGGGCACCGAAGACTTGTGCTGCTTGGCCTTGAGTGCCGCAGATAGCAAGCTTTGAGGCTGGACCACGCTGAGGGGTCGGATCGTGCTCATCGGGCGAGGCGGCGGTAATGCTTCCAGTACCATTGGTTTAGTTGGCGCGTGGGACTTTCGGATTGTAGATTGCCTCGTAAAGTTCCATGGCGGCGTGCCAACCACTGGTTGCGTCGGCGAGGCGTTGATTGGGTTCTCCACGCCGTCCAGGATCGATGCCGAATCGATGCTCCCCACGTAGTCTCCCGAAATATCCGAGGCCTCATCTGAATCATATTCTTCCTCTTCGGCCAGCAGGGCCGTGTCGGCCCTCTTGAGGCCCGGCGTGGGCTCTTCGTTTATCTTCTCCTGCAGCCTCATTGCCCTCGCTGCCGCGCGGGCCGCCTCTCGATGTCTGTGAGCTGCAGGGACGTCGAACTCGTTCTCCGACGATATCTCACTGCTAGTGACGGTATCTCGACGTGGCCGCCGTTCCCTAACAGTCTCCAATGCCGACTGTGATCCCCGGCGCGGGGCCCGCGGCGACGTCTGTTGTTGTTGCTTCAGTTGCGAGGCCTGGATGGGCGAGGATCCAGCGCGTTGCCGCACGGGCATCTTGGAGAATTTGATCTGCTGGGCCGCTCGCTGCTCGTGCTCGTCGTCACTCTCGTCGCTGAGATCGCTGCTGTCATCCTCCTCCATCTGCTCCCGGCGCCTGCGCCTCTTAGTAGCCATCCCGGGGCCCATGGTGTCGGCACCGCCGCCCGTGAGCATGCCGCCGTCTTCGTCTCCATCCTCCAGTGTCAGACCAACCTGTCGTGGAGCCTGGAAGTATTCGGAGGCGATGGCCGTGGGGATCGGAGGGGAATGCGTCCGTTTGGTGTGCGACGAGTTAGGGCGCCATCCTGCGGCCTTGAAGGGCGCCGAGTTGAGAAAGCTGTCGTTTACGGTGAGCAGGCGCTCGCCCACGCCGTCGGCGATCTCATTGAGGTAGCTCGTCCGCAGCTGATATGATACAAGCCTGTACGAGAACCGTTAGCTGACATGCCGCTGTCGTGTCGTCGTCGGCGGATGCTCCTACTCGTCCAGCTGAATGACGGACATGGCGACAAAGGGAAGGATGAGGCGATGAATTTCTGTCGCAGCGTCTCTCTACATGTCTGTAAGCCGTGCGCAAACATACAGGATATGTAGGTAGCTGAGGATGGGGGATGGGGGATGGAGGAAGGAGGTTGGATGACGCACCAACGTGGGGTAACGACGGGAAGGGAAGGGGTCTGGTTAGCGCGACCCTAGTGGCTAGCCTGTTGGTCCACTGAGCAAGACCCAAAGAACGTCAACCTTGTGTGAAGTTGCACATGCAGATTCAGACTCAGGTCCTCTCATCCAAGCGTCACGACACCCACGAAGCGTCCGGAGATCGCAGCCATGGGCCTCGTCGACTACTCCGAATCCGAGTCCTCGGGCTCCGACGCCGAAGCGCCGCCCAAAGCCCCCCAAAAGGCACCGGGACCCAACTCGAAGAAGCCGTTCCAGAAAGTCGTCGACCGGTCCAACCCAGGCAAGATCGTCGTCAGCCTCCCCCAAGCCGCGCCAGACAACAAATACGCGCAAGAGCCCCCCGCGAAGCGAGCGCGCACGGCCGGCGGCGGCCTCTTCTCTGGCTTCAACTCGTTCCTCCCCGCGCCCAAGAATGCCGGCAGGGCGCCGGCTGGTCCTAGCAAAACGAGACCGGGGGTGAACCTCAAGACGAGCGCGGCGCCGGGGTTCAGTCGCGAAGAGGGGGACGGGGGAGATGGCGGGAGCGAGAAGCCGACGGGGGGGTTGAGCTTGCCGCCGCCGAAGCGACAGGCTGAGCCGTCGATACCAGAGGGCCAGAAACCGGCCGACGACGTCAAGCTGGTTGGGAAGCCGCTGATGTTCAGGCCACTGTCGGTCGCGAGGAATTCGAAAAAGAAAGGCTCCAAGCTCGGCACGGCGAAGCCAGCAAGGACAACAGCATCGCCATCGAGCTCCAGTATAGCACATCAAGCGACCCAGTTGAGTAGCACCACAGAAGCGCAGCAGCCTCCAGCCCCGGCTCCAGCGCACAAGAAGGTGTCCCTATTCTCCATGCACACGGAAGAAGCTGCCGAGCCGACTGCATCCTCACACCTCAGTGACGCATACGAGCCCCTATACGAAACCGGAGCCCAAGCAGACGCTTCCCTTGACGAGTACGCACAATACGCCGTCCAAGCAGGTCCCGCGCCGACGGCTGCCCCCGCCGCCGAGTCCCTAGACAGCATAGCCAACGACCTAAACCTCTCCGCCGCCGCCCGGCGCGAGCTCTTCGGCCGCGGCGGCAGCAGCCACACGACCAAGAAGGTGGTCAACTTTAACATGGACCAAGAGTACGAGCACAACGAGGCGATCCGCGCGGCGGGCGACCAGCAGACACACAACCCCGTGCGCGCCATCCAGGGCGGCAAGCACAGCCTGCAGCAGCTTGTGCAGAACGTGCACAACCAGCGCGAGGCGCTCGAGGAGAGCTTCGCCAAGGGGAAGAGCAACCGCAAGGAGGCGTCGAGCCGGTACGGCTGGGCGTGATGATGGAGACGATACCCCAGAGCGGACAGACTGTATGTACACTTGGTCTATATGGGATGAATCAGATTGTTTCGTCGAAATATCGCCGCTCGCCGGGTGTTTCTGTCTACGTGTATGTGCTCCGCTGGATGATTACTCCAACTGAAGACACAGGAGCATAACACAGGCACAAAGGCCACAGGTAAACGATGATTGCTCTTCAAAACGTCTCAACGGCCACTGTCCGTCCCCCTTTCAGGGTATTGTCCACCATCAGGAACCCCCACTCGCCACGCGTGATGGGCGATATGTCGCCGTAGTCGTTTGGCGTCGTCGGCCCTGCGCCGCTGGAACTTGGAGGCGGACTCGGGAGACCACCCGCGCTGAGCACCTGGTCGATGGACGAGCTGGGCCACGGGGCGAAGCCCATCGTTAGCCGCTCCTTGGGCCGCGCAGTGAGGTCGCCGTCGTCTTCATCTTCCCCGTCGTCTGGCGGCTCTTCAGCCAGCAGTGACCTCGTCTCGAAACTCGTCTGCAGCCTGAGGAGCGGCCCCCGTGGCGAAGGCGGCTTGCCCGGCTCCATGGTCGTGGCCGCGAGGCCAATCATCTCACGATCCAACTGATGGCCCTCAACATGCCGAAAGTCATCATCCTCCGACGCCCGTACCATCGGATCCGGCGGCGGCGGCGGCRGSGGMGGCGGCGGCAGCACGCCCGAAATCGCGCCCTCCCGCTTCGGCCCGCCGTACGCGCGGCGGTACATGCGGTCCAGGTCCGTGACGGCCGCGCCGCTGACGCCGAGCCAGTCGTACGAGCGCAGCAGGTCCGCCTTTGTGACCTTCGCGCCGCTGGCGAGCACGAAGCGGCGTAGCTCGTCGACGGCGTCCTCGAGGCGCAGCGCCGAGCGCGTCTTGGAGTAGCTCGACAGCGCGCTCTTGAGGCTGTACAGGCGGTCGAGGGACACGAGCGTCAGGCCCTCGCTCGAGAAGAGGACTTCGTTTTGCGCCACGGAGCGGTTGAAGAGCGGGCCCGAGAGGCCGCAGGCGGCAGGGCTGGCAGCGGGGGACAGCCAGGGGCCGCTGTGCGTGATGTCAGTGCTGCCTACTCAGGGGTGCCGTGTATCAGCGGTGCTCACCCGGTGGCAAACTTTTGCTCTGCTTTCGCGAGCGTCGACGACAGAATCTTGCGCGCCCTGGGAGACAGGTCGGGCGCGTGGATGAGGCGCAGGCCGAACTCGCCCAGCGACATGCGGCCCTGGTAGTCGGTGGTAGCCGACGACGCGGTGCAGGGCGTCATGGGCGGCGGCGACAGCGGCGTAGTCGGCGACATGTGCCATCTCTGCCGCCACAGCCGCGGCGACTCCAGCGCCGAGGGCGTCGAGCACGCCGACACGCCGCTCCGGGTGCTATCCAGGCTACGCCGCGGCGCCGGCCGCACCAGCAGCTTCAGCGCCGAGGCGAAGCGCCCCGCGGGCGACGGCGACGGCGACGGCGACGGCGACGGCGATGCCGACGCCGGGGACGACGCGGGCGTGGCCGGCGGCGAGGGCTGGCCGGGGGAGCCGCACGGCGGGCGGGTGCCCGGCAGCTGGTAGTCCCGGCGGACGACGACGAGGGACAGGTGCAGCGCCTTGCGGGCGAGCCGGGCCGAGGCGTACTCGAGCGCGGGGGCGAGGTGCGGCGGGAGGTGGTGCGCGTCCAGGATGGAGGGCCCGGCCTCGAGGGGCGAGGAGATGCGCTCCTTGAGGGCCATGCTGTGCTGGTGGCGTTGCTCCTTGGTCGTCAGTCGCATGTCGTGTCTTCACCGCTCACCGCCCAAGCTCAGCACCGTAACAAGCAAAGACGGTGGAAAGCGGTAGGCCGCCTTGTTTATACACACGAGTTCCAGCACCGAGGCACCCGTTTGTTTCATTGTTTTCCAAGGTTATTTTAAAACACCACCGGCCGGTCCAATGGCCACGCCGCCCAATGGCCACGCCGCCGGCCCTCTCTGAAACAATAACACGCACGCTCTTGCGACGGGGGCAGCTGCTATTTCTCTCAGCACGGATTAGCAGGCCGTCGTTCAGGCCGCCAGCCCGCGAAGCGAATCAAGCGCAGGTGATAGAAGGCTGAAAAAGCCCACCGTCCATAGCGATTGCATTCGGCAGGCGAATGCGGGAGCTACTGCGCCTCTCGTCACTCCCCCACAGGCACAGGCGGCTACGGGCTGCTATTTTAAGCGTGGCCCTGGGGAGAGCGCGCTGATTGGTTCCCTGCTGCGGGGGCTCCAGATCGACACTAAGGGACGTAAAAATAGCAGCGCCAAGGCCTGTCGGATGTCGGTGCGACTGTCCAGCTCCAGTGCCTGCGCTGAAGTCAGGGACCGTGTTGCTGTCTATTGTCTATACGTATAAACCGCCAGCACTGCCTGGTGAGTGGCTCGAAGAGATGGAGATTGATATCCGGCTGGGTCGGCACGGGCGGCATGAACCCGCCGTCACGGGCACTCGCTGCAGCGTAATTAAGCGCCCAGCCCTTTCCCTACACTAGTCCCGGAAGAAGCAGCCCATCCAGCTGCCTCTCGTCTGTCGCCAACATGACAGCTCTCACCAATCTTGGAAACCGCCCTGAGACGGCCGCCAATGCGGCCCGGCCGTTATTATGTAGCTTCTCCCCCGCCTTGTCACAAGGCTGCCAATCCCCGCGAGCTTCTTTTTATAACTCCCCTCGTCTAAACCTCAGCTACTACTAGATAGACTACACCGATCCATCTTTACCCTTGCATCCCCCGTGGCTTACGGCGGCTAGGCGAGATGCCATGTTTCGTCCGTCCAGTCCACCCAAGCAAGCTCAGGACAAGAATACACGCGTCTATTACACCCAGTCCAGACTGCCCAAAATACACTATTACAGCTTCGAGGGAGCACCTCGCAGATCCCTGGCTCATGAGCAAGCCCGCATCGCCTCTCTCGACACAAGATCCTGGTTTGGCCATCATGTCGCATATGCAATCTTCAGCTCGACCCTCTTCCGACGCCCTCCTCTCTAGCCGTCATGCTTCGAGTTCCCGTCTTGGCAGATGGCCGCCCACTCGGCAAGCAAAATGCACATCAAAACAAGCCGTGGCGTCATAACTATTCATCGGTCTGCCGCTGCCGCGCCCATGCTCCGCCGCTGCAGTCCTTTTCCCTTGCCTGTCTAGCTGCTTTCCCCTTTTGACTAACCCTACACACTTGTACCAATCCCTTTTTGGCCGAAAACAAACGATAAACAGAAATGGATCCTGGGCGCCATGCTCAAACACTAGTAGTGTCCCTCTCTCCCGGGACTATGCGCGCCCTTGGTCGCCGAGACATTGTCAAGTCGTGTTCAAATCAAGTCCGTGTCGTTCCGCTCACTCATACTCCGTATGCGTGGGCACATCGCCCATATTCTGCATGGGCACCCCCGCGTTGGTCTCCATCTGATCCGACGACGCGCACGATCCGTCCCAGTCTTACTCGGAAGTTAGCCCACTACTAAATGGGCTGCGTTGGGTGACATTTAAAAACTCACCAGACGCATCGTCCTCCATCTCGTCCACCATCAGTCGCCGCAGCGGCTCCATGATCTCTGTGCCCAGGTTAGTATGCCTAACGATTCAAATCGTTGTCAGGTTTGATTCCACGTACCACTCTGCATCGCCGCAAACTCGACGTCTTCGTCCCCGCGCAATTCTTGCGTAGTCTCGTAGCAAGGAGCACACCTGCCCACGACTCGCAGGATGCTCCAGGCAACGTCGCGTTCAATCTTGACACGTCTCTTAACATGCACCTCGCGCAGGTAGATCAAGCACTTGAGGCCCAGTTCTCGGACCACCTGGTCAAAGAAACCCGTATTCTCGGCGCCCGTGTCGTCAGCCGCAGGCTCTTTCATCGAAGAGTGACGGAAAACTTCATGCTCAATCAGCTGCTCAGTCTCGTGTCTGGTGCCGGCGTCAGGGTACACCAGCAGGTAAGGCGCCCAAGCCGGAATCGTCCGGACACTGTTGTCATGTCGAAACCGCGCAAGCTCTTCACTTGGACGCTTAGATTGTAGCGCCACCTTGATGAAGGTCACAAAGGCTGCTCCCTCGGTGTTCTGCAGGCTTCGGGCCTGAGCAATGATGTGGCTGATGAGGGTGTTGCCGCGATCCGCGGAGTGTGTGCACTCGATGTACCGACAAGCCGCCCTAAGGAAGGAATCCATAGGTTGTGTTGAGACTTCGCCCTGGATGTTCCTGCGGAGGGCATTGAGTACCCGAAGTTCCATGGGTCCTCCCGTCGCCATCAGCCGACCAACTATGTCATCCGTGGCGCTCCAGGCCTGGTCGATGAACACGAGCTTCTCTATGAAAAAGCTGGATATCTGGCCTTCTGGGTGCTGGTGAACCGCATGCACTTCCTCCGATGTCCAGGGAAATGGCGCCTCGCGGCCCAGGCGCTCCGACGGGTGCTCGACGATGACATCTGGCCCCAAAGTCGGTTCAAGCTGCGCCATCAGGTGATCTATGAGTGCCAGAATTGCCGAGTAAGATGGCGGCCGCGTGTTGACCCGGCGCAGAACACTATTCAGCATGCGCGCATAGTTTGGTGGCAGTTCCGTCGCCGTGTCCGCCGCCACTATTCGTAGCACCTTTACCAGGTAGTCTTCGGACAGAAGGATGCCAGCCTCACGGTCTCCGAGTTTGACAAACGCCAAGACAGTGCCAAAGTATTCATCCCATGAGCGGAGGTGGAGTTGAAAAAATTGCCACAGGTAGTTGAGAAGCATAACCACCCCTTCCATCACAGAATGCCCCAAGACGTCGTCTTCCAGGTCAGGCTCGTCGTCCATGCCGTCTCGGTCACTGTCCGATTCGACGTCGGCGACACCGGACCTTCTACCGGTATAAAGGTGAGGCAATTGGGCGGCTATCCTCTCCGCGGCGTGTACGAGTGCCTCTCCCGCAAATGCTCGGACGTGTGGCTCTGGGCATCGTTGGAGGAGAGCTCGATATGCGGTATGACGTGTGTTGAAATTGTCATAGAATGCCAAGGCGCACTTGGGGCAGTTGGCAATCGCAGCGTTGATCATGTTTGAGAACGTTTCAAAGAATGGTGTGTCCTTTGTTCGTCCAACGATTTGGTCCAGGTGCGAGATGATCATCTCCATTGCCAGATTCTGCAGATTGTGGTGTGAACACTGCAAGTCGGCGGTGTCCTCCGGCTCAGTGCCCGCCTCGGGGTTGTCCACCTCCCCCACTTCGAGGCACCTGGCTTGAGTGAAACAGTTCTGTACGAATATCGCGTGGCCAGGATCGAAGAGACAGTGCCGTCTGAGGATGACGGTGTTCTCGCCTACTATGTGCTTCTTCAGCGACGGGGGCATGCCAACGCGCAGCGGGGCGAGAAGCTGCTGCGCCAGCATAGCTTGCTGTTCGGCCTCGAGTGACGATGCACGCTGGTAGAAGAGCATGTAGGCGCTGTAGGTCTTGTCGAACATCACGCCGTTCGTCTCGTACAGCGGACGGTGATCTGGTCCTCCAAATGTCGAGCTAGCCATTAGGGATGGATCCCATGGAGTCACGACGTCATCGTTAAACTCGACCCAGTTGCCTCGTCCTGCAGAAGCTGGACGCTCTCTGATGTAAGAGTAATAGTGACCAGACTCGGCGGTACCGGAATGGACGAGAACACCAACAAGCTCGAATATGTCTTCGGCCGCATCAGTGCTCGAATCACTGAGGTGCTCTATTTTGTATGGTCGCAGGTCGATTGTCGGCGGAAACGAGAAGTGATCGTTGATCTTGCTTCGCTGAAGAGTCCGCAGATTGAAGTCGAAGCGCTTCAGGTGGAACATGACGTTGTCCGGAATGTCTTTCAAGCACGCCCTGCATGTCGTTAGTAAACTGAGAAAGGTGTCGGATCGCACGCTGGGGTGCAATTTACCTCTTGACGGCATCAACATGACGATCGCATGTCGAGCACTTGTACTTGTTATCTAAAGGCAACCGTTAGCGAGCGTTGGCGACGCAGATCCATTGTTTTACGTACCGCCCTCCATAATTTCGCCATCAACATATGCTTGCAGGCTCTCCTCTAGAGTGCCTTTGCCTTTGATGTCGCACTGTATCGCCGAGAATGGCTCAAGCCGTTCTGAAATGTGTTCGCATTCCTTGGACTTCACTTGCTGAACAAGTTGTCCACCGTAGAATGAACGAAGCTTTCGTTTGTCCTCGGGCCGCAGTAGGTGGCCTTCCCAACGGTCGAAGAGCAAGCTGTAGAACTCGTCCACGTCCATCTGACTGTGGATGTCGATGACGGTGTCCTCGTAGGTTTTTATGGAATTGACGAGGCTAGTTGGATCCACGAATCGGCGGTAACTCTCCTGCATGAAGCCAAAGACCTTTTGAGTATAGAACAGTAGTTGTTGGGAGTTGGTCGGGTCCCGATTTTTGACTCCCAAAATGAAGCGGCGAAACTTCGTGTTCATATACAGCTGCGTCAGCAAAGAGTTCAGATAGCAAGTGTTGGAGAGATTCCGCAGGCCGGCATAGCCGCAAGGTGAGCGCATGGCCTTTGAGCGATCGAACTGATACGGGAGATCGTAGAGATACGGGTCGTCTTGTTGGTGGTCATGAGCAAGCGGGGACACACGGTGGTTCAGCCTTTGCATACCGTTATCGTCGGAATAGAAAGGCACGAGGCCGTTGAGAAGATGCAAAACCTGGTCAAACTGGCGACGATCTTCTCGAACCAGACGGAAGAGGGCCTCGTATAACTTCGCTCGAGTTTCGCTGTTCAAGATGATACGGGGCACCGAGTCTGCGCCTTTGTTGACCTTTCGCGGGAAGAGGTGCCGCCACAGCAACTTTCGTGCAGTGTCCCTGTTTCTGTCAATGGTTGTATAACAGGGTTCGAAATATATCCCACTTACTCTGGAATCGCCGCCGATGCTGGCGTTGCAGGGTCGCTCTGCAGGCACAAGTGCAACACCGAAGCTAGGCCACTAGCAACGGAATCGTAAGGCTCCAGCTGGTTAACGTCCTCAGTTGAAGTATGCTCAAGCAAGAGCTTGCTCGTCTGCCCCGCCACCTTGTCGAACTGAACTTGTCCAGGAAGTCTCTTGGAAGCCAGCAGAAGCGTTCTTAGCACCCTAAAGAGCTCTTCACACTGGCCCGAGAGCCTCACAGCCTCTGGGAGGAGATCTGAAACAATCGGCCAGAGGTACAGTGCCAGGTCGTTTGGTGCCGCGGTCTCCGTCCCGGAAATCTCAGCGTCTTGAGCCTGCGAGTCTTTACCCCCAACTTCCGTTGACTCCTCAACCAGCTCAACAACGGCTACTCTTACTGTCTTGCGGGAATCGAAAAGTAAGAGCTTCTGGATGAGGTCACGGAAAGCAACGTCTTCCGTGATCTGCAGCCAAAACTGGGCATCCAACTCGCCAACTCGCAGGATGGCGCTAAATGTGCTGGCAATCAACGGGATGCCCCCGTCGTCCGGGTAGTCTAGAGCATTCGAAAGAATTTCCACAAGGCGTGCCGGGGCAGGAGCATCGACACGGCTGGCATGAGGAGATGGTTTCGAGCCATAGGCTCCTGTGTGCGTTTTCAGCAGAGTATCGTTGCGACGGCGAATTTATGTAGTCTCACCTTGTACCAGCTTTACAAACGTCTGCATCAGGGAGCTTGCAACACGCATCTGCAGACGTGCAATCGCTCCTTCTAGCACGTCCGGATCCGACAACGCCTGTACAACAAGATGTAGAGACCTTCGCAGGGCCTCGTCATACGAAGTCCGCAGGCTAGTTCTCTCAGAGCTGGGGGTCGCATCGTCGGCCAATGCAGCTCTCCAGACGCTCTCAATGTAATCTGTCAATGCGTGTATAGCATAAAGGGACTTGAATGGCTGTCCAGCGAGGAAGACGTCTTTGTAGGAGGTTGCGGCGGTATCAAACAGTGACAGGATATAACCATCGGCGGGGAGTTTCACCACGAAATCGTAAATCCGCAATATCAGTTAGCAAGCCAGACGGCCGCGCTATTGGAAAAGGTCTCTTACCTCTTCCGCTATTTTGTCGTCCATGCTCAGGTACTCCCACAGCTCCGGAAAATGAGCCAGGACCTCGATTTCCAATGGCAACGAGCCAGGCTTTATCCGAACAGGAGAAGCCGAGTAATTCTCCTCTCGCTTTACCAACATGAAACCGTCATGGATTCCCACGTCCTGCAGGGGTCTGCAAACGTCTTGTTCCGCCGGGAGCAGTTGGCGGCCGCGATAGTACACTCGGAGGTTGTCAAACCCTGTCTCTTCCCGGAGGCTCGCGAGGAGTGAGGATACTGTGTTAAGCTTACCGATGGTCAAGGGCATAATGTCCGTTTGTTTGTCGCCGTCAAAAGACTGGTACTTGAGTTGCGCGGAGTCTCCTTCGACCTGCTGAGGCATCCGAGACATAAAGGACCTCAGGTCGGCCACGGCAAAATTTGGCTTGGATTGGTACTTCTCCAAGAAAAATCTTAGCAACTGGAGAGATCGTGTGAATATGCGCTCCTGTTCGCTGATCTCCTCGTCGGTCGCGACGATGACCATAGGCTCGTCGTCGCCACTGGTGGTTCCGTCGCTAGACCGCTTTAGCTTGCCCGCCGCGTCTTTCATCTGGCGTAGGCACCGAGCTACAAGAGCAAGATGCACTTGTCTCGTCCGATGGAGTGGATACGTCATGATGGTGCAGCTTTCCAAGTACACGTCGACAGCAAGGGTGGAAATGGCCTGTCCCACGAGGATCGAGTTGTCGGCCTCGAGAATAATTCTCCACAGCTGTTCGATACCGCTTTTCGCAACTACTACCTCGTCATCAAAGACAAAGTCACTGTCGCTCTCGTTCACAAGAGAGTGGACCCGCTCCTTGATGAACTCGAGCATACCTTCAGAGAAATATGCCGCCGGGAGTTTCGGCAAGTATTTCGAAAAGCAAGTCTGAAGGAATGCATTTTGGGCCGTTGCTTTCCTTGCCACACCCAGTATAATTTGCCAGCCTGCTCGTCTGTCGTCTGGACAAGATGACTGCGGCCCGACAAGAATATCCCAAAGTTTTGTGCCAAGATCGTTGTCGATTGCCTCTGGCTGAAACTGCATTAGGTTGGACACAAAGTCCCGTCTTGGTTGGTTGGTAGTGCCAGAGAGAACCGGAAATACCCCAGCTGCCCGTCCAGCATCTCCCGCATGATGCAACTCCTCGATGATGAGCTTCGCCAGGTTGTGTTGTTCCGTGAGAACTTGCATCTGGCCAACAGTCGCATGTCGTATCGCCATGGAGAGACACCACAGACTGCCTAGCGTAGTGGCCGACTTGGCGGAAATGTCGTCAATGCAGCTCAAATACAGCTCACGGCGCCCGTCGGCATCTGGCCCGTGACCAAGGAGATCTCGGAACTTTTGCATTGCGACGTGTTGCATCTCAGGGTCTGCAACTGGAGAGCCAGAGGCGCAAACAGACGATTCCCTCAGCAGGCGTAGGCAGAGGCCATACGGATGGAAGCTGAGTGTGGACTGGTCCGTCTGGGACCTCGCCATCATTTCGCTCAGAACATTGTCCAAGAGCAAGCGGATGGATGGCGAAAACCGTTCGATTGGCAAGAGCTGGAATTTGTTGCAAAGACTCAGCAAGCCAGCGTAGTCAAACAAGTTGGTTATGTGTGCCATCATGCGCGTCAACGCATCCGCCACGCGAGGGTCTTGGCTCGAGGTAATGCCTTGCCAGACCTGGTCTGTGTGCTCTGCTCGGTATGTTCGGGTCACGACCAGAAAGCCAATGATGTTAGCGCTTTCGACGATGATCTCCGGGTGGCAATTTGCGCCGAGGATGTAGTCGACTAGGCCTGTCTGGAGCAAGTAGCCGGCCAGGTGGTTGAGGAAATCGGCGCTGTACTCCTCTCCGCCGTCAGAGAGTCGCTTCCAGATAGCCACGAGGTGGGTACACATGGTGGTGACAGCCATGACACGGAGTTGCATCTGGCTGGAGCGAATAAGCTTCTCCAAAATGTCGACTTTCCATTGCCAAGCAATCGCCTCGTATGTATACTTTGGTGCGAGAGCCGGATAGTTGCTCTGATGCTCCTTCAAAACGGCCACCGCCCGTGTGTGGTCGCTTTGCAGCGACAGTTTCAAGACCTCTGTCAGGGCCTGGATTTCCGAGGCGGCGCAATCGCTATTTAGGCTGGTGACGTGCTTGTCGACTGTGGCCGTCAAAGAAGATGATATCGTTTCCCAAATTTTGTATCCCACCTCTAGGCGCCGCTTTGCTTGTGTCGCACCATCCTGGCTCATGCGGACAATGCGTACTGAATCTCGCATGCAGTCTGCCAGTATCTGGCTTACCGGCGCAAGTCCGTCGGCTAACCTTGGGAAATGCGGAATGATGCCGGTCAGGGCGGACGTAAATTGGGACAAGCAGTCGATGCTGCCCCCAGGGCTTGCCTGGAACTTGCCCACAAGATACGACTCTAGCTCCTGCTGGGTCCAGCCAACCCCGGTCACTCCATCATTAGAGGCGTGAGGGGCAAATCCATAGGGTGCGATGACGGCGTGGACCTGCTGGAGATACATCGGAGCGAGCAAATCGGGAACACGGCGGTCCGCTGGAGCCGAAGCAGACTGAATGTCGCGAATGGCAAGGTAGTCAAGGATGACGAAACGTGCTGTCAGGGTCGCGAAGCTAGTATAGATGGCCAGGACAGCATTGCCAAGCACAGGTAGCTTGATGAGTTCTGATCTAGGCATGGTCAGCAAGAATGGTCTAAACAACGGTAGATTACAATACTCACTTGCGAGATGCCACGGCAAGCATGATATCTGGTAAGGCGGCCCAGAAACTCCGATGCTCACGGCGCGACTCCGAGACTGTGTTGGGATCGGTACGTTTGGCGAACTTGATATACTCATCAAGCCATTCCACGACCTGGCTGAGAATAGTCCCGTCAACAGGCGTGCCTATATTTTTCTTGTCAGCATGCCAAATTACAAATAGAACATGGGGCCGTAGAACTCACTAGTCGAAAGATACTGGGTTAGCCGCTGTAGTGTGTCGCATAGACTCTCCTCTGGCTCGGTATATGGAAACTGGAGAGTCGGGTCCATGAGAAGCAGGTGGTCGCTAACGATATCCGCTGAAGGGCCTGTAGCTGAAAATGCCATGTCGTCGCCGTCTTCGCCATCATCGTCCTCTGTCAGATTAACGAGCTCAACTGGAGGGCTCGTTGAAAGCGACGAGGACTTGGGGCTCCCGGAATTCGTCTGACGAGCTCTCTCTATGACCGTTTCTAGAGCGTCTGCGCTCTCGGTGAGGCCGCGCATCTCACGGCCCAATGTTCCAGTACCAGAATGCGGCACAGGTGAGGCGCCTGCAGCTAAAGGGGACGCACTGTCCCTCCGCTTGCGAAGGTTGATGGTGACCTTGCTCGACGGAGGCTCGGCAGGTGTGCCCTCCCGGCTGGGGCCTGGCTCTGGCGTCCGGGGCGTGTCAGGGCTGTCGACGTTCATTGCGCTGACAGACACGGGCCGATCGCCGTCAAGAGTGGTGGAGCTCGAGGCGTCATGTACCGGGTTAACGGTGTCCAGAGAGGCCGCGGGTGAGCCAGGAACAGATGTGCGGCGCCGTTTGCGGGAGGAGATTTCAGTGTCATCAAAGGGATTTGGCCGGGTGGGGGGATGATCAGAAGAGGCGGCTTCTTCCAGTTGTTCGGGGGTTGTCAGAGACGTCGAGGCTGGATCCATCTGACTGGCGCGGAAGAAGCTTGGAGCACGATGCGTGGAGGTCCAAAGACGTCTCAGCTTCGTGACAGCCGGCCGAGCGGCGGCTGCGCAAAATTAACATGTGTGGTTAATAAGCGACTCGGCTGCAAGGCGTCGATGGGGCCAGGAGACGGGGACCAGGCAGATCTAAGTTGCGACAGGAAAAGCTGGTGATGAGACGTGATTCAAGAAAAAAGTCGAGGGATCCTGAGGTCAGGATAAGAGAGGTGAGTTTTGGAGAGCAGGGATTGGCTGAGGGACGCGGTGCTTGTGTGGGACCGCGACGGGACAACGAGGGGTACTCCGTACCCTTTGGGTTTGGCCTGTCGTTGGCTGCTGTGGTGGGGGAGGGGAAAGGCTGAGGCGTGAATGTGATGGCCTGGGGCGTCTCGACAGTCCGCCGCAGCTTGTTTGTTTTGGCGCCGAGGGAAAAGGGAAAAGTCGCGCGCTTACTTTTCTGCCTGTTCGCGACTTGCCTCAGCTATCAGATGTATGCAGCATGCATGTAGGTCGGCCGGGCGTTGGGATTAATTCCGAGGTGGATATGCTTTGGCGGTGATGCGAGACGGCGGCAGGGGGCGTGCCTGCAGTGACGAAGCAGCGGGAGGGAGCACCACTCGGGGCCTCCGCGGCGATGGGGTGGAGGTTGATGGACTGGATTTCGTGCGAGCTGGGTGAGGTGAATGGTGAATATGTAAGGTATGGGATATCAGTCGGTGGCGGCGGCGGACTGGTGGGTGGCTCGCTGCCTGGAACCTTTCCGACAGCCAAGGTACCTATTATGCAGGTGCCAGACATGTGCTGCACAGCCCGCAGGATCGGAAGAAAAACCGACAATCCACAAGTACGCGTGTGCGGTGCGGTGGAACACGTCGGCGCAGATTTAAGTTTTAATTGCTTCCGACGCGATACTTTCTTTCCAGGTTCCAGCTGTCAGAGGACCAGGCGCCTTAGTGCCCTGGCTGGCTGGTACAATCAATCTGCGTGACAACTTTAGAGGGGCGATGCGAAGGGGTGCCTCGGGAGGCGGGGCAGGGTGTGATTGCAGTACACCATTTGCGTTTCGTGAACGACCACGAGGCACCCGGCCAGCCTCGCCGACAAGTATTCATGCCGGACCGAGCAGCGCAACCGACATGCGAATCAGCCTGGTCCCTCTTTATTGCCTTTTCTCGGGCTGGACAACCCCTCCAAATGACAGACCTACGAGTACATTTGCACGTCGCATTTATTCGGACAACGTAAACCGCCTAATTCGATCCCCTCTAGCCTCACTACCCTGTACCTCAGGTACACTCCAAGCGTCTAGAGTGATGTGATTAGATACCACGTGAATAAGTACCACGTGAAGCACAATCAGGAGATCCCAAGTAGGAAGCCCGAAAATTCACTCAAAAACTGGCCGGCAAAGTCGGTGCTTCATACGTTTTCTCTGCAAGCGCACACGTGGCGGTGATGGTGGTGGTTCAAGTCAACAATGTGACGAATACGCGAAACAAGGCGTCCGCATGATTAGCTCTGGCAAGTGCCTACTTCGTACTAGGGGCTCAAAAATGCTTCAGAGCACGCAGACGCTAGAGTCATTCGGTTGCAGAGTTGCCATAAAAGCTACCAAGCGCTCGCCCACCGTACCATTGTGAGCTAATTAATACTCCGTTGGCTCAGAGACGCCAGGCTAGGCTAGTTTGACGACGGCAAAGCTCTGCACAGCACGATCCAATCGCCTGCGCCCCAATCAACTCTAGCGCATCCAGGGACCACGCCCAAAGATGCGGCGCCGGGTGGTCTGTGCTTTTCACGTGATGCTGAAAATATCAAGACTCAGATGCGGTTCAGTTCTCAACGCCAAATTTTTGCGGTTTCAAGATTCTATCTTGCCGCTTTTCCCGCCAATCGTTTGCTTCCCAACGCCAAGATGAAGTACGTTTTGGTATCCGGAGGTGAGTTTGTTGAAATCCCCTAAAAATTTTTTTAATTGCCTTGCTAACTGCGTCGTCATAGGTGTGGTGAGCGGCGTGGGAAAGGGAATCATCGGTATGCTAACAGACGGGTGACGAACGCGTTTTGGTGGCGAGGTTTGCTGATGCTGGAGAAAGCTTCGTCGTCGGGGTTGTTGCTCAAGACGATCGGGCTGAAAGTCACGGTATGTTTCGGTGAAATTGGGTTGAGCGGTGTTAGGTGTATGCTGATGCGGCGGGTTTAGGCCATCAAGATTGATCCGTATATCAATGTCGATGCCGGGACGATGAACCCCAAGGAGTAGGTTCTCGCTGGCCTGCTGCCGTTGTGGGAGTCGTGATTACTGACGGTGCGTCTACAGGCACGGAGAGTGCTTCGTGTTGAAGGACGGCGGAGAGACGGATTTGGACCTGGGAAATTATGAACGGTACGGTCGCATATTCACGAGGCACCCATGCAACGAGCGATGTGACTGATTTTCCAAGGTACCTGGGTCTAGATCTCACGAGGGACAACAACATCACCACGGGCAAGGTTTACAAGCATGTGATTGAAAAGGAGCGAAGGGGTGACTACCTAGGCCGCACAGTCCAGGTTGTTCCCCACGTCACTACCGCTATTATAGAGCATATTGAACGGGTATCGAAGATCTCTGTCGACAAGACGGGCGCCGAGCCGGATGTGTGCATTAGTATGTCTCTTGTCATTCGACATTTGTCTCATCCAGCACTAACGTAACGGTACGCAGTCGAGTTGGTACGTGCCCTTCTTATGGCTTGTCAACCACGGCTTTTGGCCGCCAATCGTCCGATTTTATCCTTTTGTGCCGGTTCCATCTTCTAACATGGGATGTCAAGGGTGGCACTGTTGGTGACATCGAGAGCATGCCTTTCGTTGAGGCGCTCACGCAGCTCCGCCACAAGGCTGGCAAGGACAACTTCATCAACATCCACGTCTCCTATATCCCCATCGTAAACGGCGAACAAAAGACGAAGCCGACACAACATGCCGTCAAGAGCATCCGGAGTGCTGGTCTCATCCCGGATTTGGTGAGTGTCTAGACTGATCCCCGGAAATATCTGAGTTACCAACACCCTGTATAGATTGCGTGCCGCTGCGAGCGTCCCCTCGAAAGGGTCACGATGAACAAGATTGCCCAGAGCTGCCAAGTCGAAGTCGAGCAGGTCGTTGCCGTTCGAGACATGCCCACCATCTACCAGGTCCCGATTCTGCTTGAGCAACAAGGCCTCCTGGGTCTCCTGCGCAGATCCCTGGTCCTGGACAAGGTGGCCCTGACGCCGGCCCTGGTCACGAAAGGCGCGGAGATCTGGAAGAAGTGGAACGCAATTATTCCGCAGGAGCATTCTGAGAAGATCGACATTGCTCTTGTCGGCAAGTACGTCGAGCTGCCCGACGCTTACCTGTCCGTTGTCAAGTCCCTGGAGCACTCGGCCATGCGGTGCGGCCGAAAACTGAACCTGACCTGGGTCGACTCTGAGCAGTTGGAGGACAAGACTCAGAAGACCGACCCCGTTGCGTTTTACAAGGCCTGGCACGAGGTTTCGACCTCGGCCGGCATTCTCGTCCCCGGAGGTTTTGGCTTCCGCGGCACCGAGGGCATGATCAAGGCTGCTCAGTGGGCTCGCGAGCGCAAAACGCCGTACCTGGGCATCTGCCTGGGAATGCACATTGCCGTCATCGAGTACGCGAGGCATATTTGCGGAAAGGAGGACGCCACGTCCGAGGAGTTCGACGCGCAGGCCGAGCACCGCGCCATCATCTTCATGCCCGAGGGTTCCAAGGAGCACATGGGCGGCACGATGCGGCCGGGCTCGCGGGCGACGCACTTCCAGCCGGGCAGCGAGTACAGCAAGCTGCGCGCCCTGTACGGCGACGCCACCACCATCGAAGAGCGCCACCGCCATCGCTACGAGGTCAACCCGGACTTTGTCGAAGAGCTGGAAAAGGCCGGCCTGACGTTTATTGGCAAGGACGACTCGGGCAACCGCATGGAGATCTTCGAGCTCAAGGACCACCCGTGGTTCGTCGGCGTGCAGTACCACCCGGAGTACCTGAGCCGCGTGCTCGACCCCTCGCGGCCGTACCTGGGCTTCATCGCCGCGGCCTCGGGATGCCTCGACCGCGTCACCAAGGAGGCGCTCAAGGAGAAGACGCTGGTCGTGAACGGCGCTATTGACGATTCCAAGTTTTGATTAAACCCATGCTGATGCAAAGAGCTTACGCACATGAGAATCACGAAACGGGGGCGGGGGGGCTTGAACGAGGTGAAAGGTGAAGGGGCACATATAGATTGGAGAACTCCCGGTGCGACGGGTTGGGCGAACTATTATGGGGAACACGTAGAGTCGGGGACATACTTGACGGGGCTTGGTTGATATGAGTTATCCCTGGTATTGGTAGACCATACATTGTTATACACCCGGGGTCACCCACGCCCACGGCTCTCTAGAGAAGAGAGGTCGGTCAGGCAGGGCATGGTAAGGCAGAAGGGGGGGACAGCTAGGCAGGCCAGCGAGAGAAAAGAAGAGGAGGAAGAAGCATTCCATTTTCTAGCTAGGCAGGAAAGGCGGCCCCTTTTATAGGTGGCTGCCACGTAGTTGCTATTGTCTTCCCCTGCCAAAGCATTAAAATTGATGACCGGGTGAGGTCTATTATGGCATGGTCGGATATGGTCGGTTGAGCTTGGTCGGCTTGAACCCTTTTTTTTTCCCCTAGCGACTTGGCTGGCTGAGGTAATTGGGGGTGGGGGGCTTAGCTGATCTACACACTCTCACGTCATGATTGACGTCTGTCCACTGACAGGCTCGCTCGCTGCGGCTCGCACCAAGAACATTATTGAGATTACTTACGAAGTAGTACCTAATTGTTGACCTCATTTTGGACCCTGCCCTGTTGCACACACCCTATCCTGCCCGCACAATGTCGACACAAACGCAGCAAGCTGGACGAAAAAAACTCGTCCACCATCTGGACACGCCGTTCTCTACGGTTTCATGGTACATTACGATGACGTCGTGAAAGCCAACCGTTTGCAGACTGGCTGATGAAAAAGCAGGCCGGAGATCTCACCCGACGACCAGGATACAATCTTGGAGTTGTTGTGCAAGTGCGCCTGCCTTTCGGTCACTTCCGGCCTTGTCTTTTCTGCTGGAGCAAGATGCTAACATGTGGCTGCCAAGCCTCCTGAGTCCCATAGGTCAGCACCGCAGAGCTCACATAAAGCCTTCAAAGGGGAAGAGAGCTGCGAAGCGAAAGACGAACTCCAAGGACGGTGAACGTCCGCCCGCCAACGCTCCGGTGCCGCCTAAGCCGGAAATATGCGCCAAGGTGGACGTTGGCTTCAACTCGATAACCAAGAATCTCGAGGAGCTCGCAAACCCCAATGTCGAGCCTACCGATACCCCCAGCCAACCGTATTCGATGGTCTTTGTGGCACGAGGAAATCAGTCGGCTACATTCAACTGCCACTTCCCCAAAATGATCTGCGCCGCCTCCAAAAACACCCAGCGAGACGAAAAAACTCGTCTCGTTGGGTTCTCGAAGCCGTGCTCTGACAGGCTCAGCTCCTGCTTGGGTGTCGCGCGAGTGTCATCAGTCGCCGTGGAGCGAGATGCTCCCGGAGCAGAAGCACTGTGGGCATTCGTCCAGAAGGCGGTGCCGCCAATCGACATATCTTGGTTCGAGGGTGTTGGAGACAGCAAGTATCAGGCAACCAAGATTGCATCTGTGGAAACGACTGTGGGCATCAAAAAGGCGCGGACAACATGAGGTACATGATAACTCGCATTGGTGGTCTTGAATGGCGTCTTGACGATGTGCATACGTTGGAATTCGATGTAACACAGCGGCTGAAGATGGCATGTACGAAAGCCGTCGCACGTAACCTGATAATCTTGGCGAAGCTTCCACCTTGGATAGACCCCTGTGGTCTTTGGGCTGCTTCCCCCCCCCCCTGAACCAAGCTACGCTGCAAGCGGGCCAGAACTCGCCGTCTTGTACACTGCATTCGGAGTATTGCATATTAATGGAGGAACGAGCTGTTTCGAGTAAGCGCTTAGCGAGTGCTCCAAGCTCTAACAACAGCCCGACTGCGCAACGGCATCTGGGTCCTGTACAGGAGATGTTATCTACCTTGGTATATACGAAGCACCTCGACAACTGGCTATAATTTGTCAAAACCGGCTCTTTTTGGCGCCTCCCGGTAGGAATGCCCTCTTCTGTCCAATTTAGCTTGCCTGGGGTCAGATCGTCGCTCCGGCGCATGTGCCTTGAGAGCATACAAACGATTTGCCTGACATCGGCAAGACGTGCTTCATTCTGCCCGTCGCGCCTACACAATATGTGTAGCCTATTTAATTAAAGGCACCAACCAGCTCCTAGGCGTGGCGCAAACATGCATCCCGACACGAGGTGTTGGAGTGTCGCGCCTGCTCCTGTTCACCGTTGCCCAGGGGAACTTTCCCGAGTAATTGCGAGGCATTGCACCTGCCACGTGCCTGACACTATAACCTGGCCACCGTTTCCATGGACAGCTGTTCTCTTCTCCCTTATTCGACGCAGTTGAAAACAAAAGCCGCGCTACCTGGCAAGGAACGAAGACTCGTCACGCAACCTTTTCAACTCTGCAGCACTTTAGTTGACTCGTCATCAAGCTTCTCACAAGTGCTTCCTGCGGAATTCAGTCAGTATCTCGTGTACTCCTTCTTGTGCACACATTGCTCAGACCGGTTTCTTAGAAGGTCCTTTCGCTCGAAGACAAACTCGCGAACAGTGCCTGGATGCGTCTACAAAGTAAGTCAGCATTTTTGCGCAAGCTCTTGCAATCTTGACGAGCAGCAAAGAGAGGCTGGGACAAAACCGCGAGCTTACGAGCCAGAGGCTAATGTTACTACCAGTACCACGCTCGCATCCCATCTGCCTGCCGTCTTCTAGCATCGTCGTCACGACATCAAGTGACACGATACTAGCCGAATCCACGAAGGCGAGGAAGAAACAGGACCAGTATTCACCATGAGCGCTTCTGGATTCAACGACGCGCAGAAGCTGGCCGACGCCCTTGCTCTGGCTCGCAGCTTCAAGTCGGGGGGGGAGTTCGGCAACAAAAAGGGCAAGAAGAGAGGCCGAGTTGCAAGCCCTGCGACTCCAAGAGGTAGGCTTGTTCAGCAAATACCCTCTATTCGCAATCCACTAACGAGCATCCAGACAATCATCGCGGCCCCGCGCCTCTGTCTTCCATTCTTGGACCACCACCCCCAAGCAAGCGAAAGTACAACGGGTTGGGCAAGTTTGGAGCTCCGGCCCAGGACAGCAACAAATCGCCTATTATTGGCACTGCAGGGTTCGACTTTCTGCGTCGAGTTGACGACGCGCAACGGGTCAATGCTGACGATGGCAGTGCCACTCGCCACAACACCGTCAAGGCTCCCGGACCAGCTGCAATTAAGCCAGAAGCTGCTCGAACCAGTAATAGCCGGCCCGTCGCTGCCGACAATGTGACCACGAAAGCATTTGGCAAAGAGAATGAGCCTAACTTGGCTGCGATGATCAATTCTCTCAACTTCGAAGAACGGAAGCCAGATGGGGCCCAGACTGGGACCATCCTGGACACGTTCTTCTCCTTGGTCAATGACCAAGAGAATGCGGATGAGGGTTCAAAGACAGGGGAGTCAAGTGAGTGCCTCATTGACTTTGCGGATGATGCCAATACCGTCCTGGCTACTATCAAACGGGAGCCATCTTTCGAGATGGACTGGGTCGGCTCGCAAGCCACCGGCAAGTCTCTTGCTCCAGCTACTGAAGTGAGTGCGCTGCCTGCGGTGAAGCTTGGGCTTCCAGATGAAACGCCTGCTACGTCGGATAGAAAGCCTGGAATACCAGACGAGACGAAGCTCTGCCCTCGCGCCCCGAACTTTGTTCCGACCAAAGCGACTACTCCTGATAGTAATTCGAAGATTCCTGCGGTTACTGAGACAAGCCCTATGCACAACACTCAGTGGAACGCTCAGAGCCACGGATATAACACCGTGACCCAGGCGCCTCTTGTTTCTACTGTTGGCATAACGCCATTCGGTTCGTGGCTCGGTCCTATGGCCACTGGAGCTGTTCCCACGATGGCTTATGCGATAATAGTTCCTATCGCGGCTGTTGGCCATGTTCCCGTTCAGGCGACTCATCACGCGCCGCCTCAGACGTTCCAAGTCGCAGATCCCCTCGGCCCATACCAACAGGTCAGCGAGATCTCCTCTCAGCCCAAGCCCGGCAAGAAACCTGCTGGAGGTCTGAAGAGCTCCATGTGGGCCTTTTAGTTCTGGCTGCGTTGAAACGGGGAGATTTCACAAATGAATCGAGGAATGAGTTTGTTGGAGTCGGGAAATGGAGTTGGGGTTCTGATTGTGTCATATGTGGCACGAATTTCGAATTGGGGTTGAAAATGTAGGAGGAACTTGCGGCTATGGGTCAACTAGTTGACACGATATCTCGGAAGCTTCACTGTATCGTAGAGTCGTGTACGAAACGAGATTTGGGACATTGAAGTGACTGCCACCCCATTAAGTTCTTTAGAGCTCATTAAACATGCCACCCCAGTCCGCATCGTTGAATCGTCCTTGCGTGAAGAGGTTCGTCGGCAGGAATGTAATTGGAGCCCATGCCTTGATCAAGTATTCAAACCTTTTAAATTGCTCTTCAATATGCCCATCAAATCTAAATCACCTCTACCCTGACATGCCCTTCTCTAACAACTTGACACCTTCTCTGACCTTCGGCGAAAAATGCCTCCTTAGCAGCTCGCCCTCCCACACCGTTGACGCAAACGGGTTGCTGCCCTCGACCGTCTCGCTCACGGCGGTGTACCTGCCGTTGCCCTTGCGCTCCTCCGTGTTCCACAGGCTGTTGACTTTCTTGGCGTGTGTGTGCGCAACGTCGCCGAGCAGCGCAAGGACGGCTTGGGCGGACTTGTCAGGGAGCTGCAGCGCCGTGGTCATGAGCTGCTTGGTGAAGGCGGCGAGGCGGAGGGGCGGAACTTGGCGGATGTTGTAGTGGGGCAGGAGGATGCCGGTGAGGGAGCGGAGGAGTAGGACGGTGGTGGTCTGTACGTTGATCTTGGAGGTGGAGGAGGTGGTCGAGGACAGGCGGGTGTTTTCGAGATCGGGGCTGGTGGAGAGCGGGAGGAGGGACTTGAAGAGGTGGGTGGTGAAGTGGGACAGGTCCAGGTGAAGCACGTTGCGGGAGTTGTGGGCGTCTTGGCCGGCGAGGAGGGCAAAGGCCGTGACGGTGCAGAGGAGCGCCTCGCGGGTCAAGTTGCGCTCGGGGATGTCGTCCTCGCCCTCGTCCCCTTCCGCGTCGGCGTTGACAGGATCAGCATCGGCGTCTTCATCGCTGTGGCGGATCAGGTCCTTGAGCGCCTCGAGGAGATCGCCAAAGAAGTCCTGGTTGATGAGGTGGGCGTATTTAGCCAGCCCCTCCAGCACGGCGCCCATGAGATGTGGTAATCGGAGCTTCAGGATGCGGAAGTAAGTCGCAAAGACGAGCTTGAGTGTGTCCGACTGCATCCTTTCGCGCTCCTCGTGGCTGACCAGGGCGTCGGCTTGCGCCATGTCCTTCTCTAACGCTTTCTCCTCCTTCATATTTTTCTTCTGCCTCTTGGTGCGGAATTCCTTCTTACCCTTCTTGGCTCTTGGGCCATCTGGATTATGACGATCCACCCTGTCCTGAGACGCCTTGCCCGAAAACTCGGACAGGAGGCGAAGGCTCAAGAATAGGTTCAAAGCGATTTCGTCCACCTCGAATTCCCGAGCCTTCATCATCTTTGTCAACAGCGAGGCGGCCTCAAGCGTCGGCCGTCCCTCTTCGTCCTCCCGGAACAGCGTCTCCAGCGCTTGCTGGCTCTTGATGGCATCCGCGTCGACTTTTCGTCTGCTCAGCTTGCCGACTAGGATCTTGAGCAGGTCGGATCGAAAGTTGAAGTGAGGCACCGACGTGATCAAGGTGCACGCGCAAGTGACTGCGACGTTCGAAAGACTCTTGCCATTCCGAAGTGGCCTGGTTTCGAACTTGGCGCACCGAGCCAGCTCCCTGATATAGGCATGATAGCCCGACACTAAGGATTGTTCAAACTGTCGCAGCTGGCGGACCTCTTTCGAGAGCTTGTCCTTGGATACCTCCAGATCCAGTGGCCGTATCCGGTATCCAGGGATGATGTCCTTGTAGACGGCCATCTGCGTCATGAGGGCAAGCATCTGGATGGTGGGAACCCTAGACTTTCCGATCTTGGCGATGGCTTTCAGCGAGCTGACATTCTCCTCGGGATTCTCGTTGATGGCTGTCGCGAGCTTTGCGAGCTCCTCTTGAGCCTCAAAAATCTGCTGGGGCTCCGGAATCTCCGGCGCCTCCTCCTCAACCTGCTGCTCTGGCTCAGACTCAATCTCATCTTCGCGCCCCTCCAGCCACTCAGTGTCGCCCTCAATGGAAACAGCATCATCGTCCGCTTCCAGACCACGCAGGAGCTCTACGCGGCCGTCCGTAGTCTTAATTTGGGGGAGCTTTGCGCTTTCCTTGGCATTTTTCTTGCCCTTTCGGCGCCGGGACTCGTAATCCTGCTCGAGGTTCCAGTTGGATGCATGCTTGAAGAAGTCCTTCTGGGCCTTCCTCGATGAGACAGCGGGCTGCACCTCGTCGTCTGAGGAGTTGTGAGCCAGCTTTCTCCGTTTGGTGCCCTTGGTCGTCATCTTGAATGCCTCTGCGGTTCAGGTCCGCGACCGATTGCTTCGAAAGCTTTTATTGTCTTGTTGCGAGGTTCAAGAAAGTTGATGACCTGTGACTAGGGAAATATTTTTGAGCCTGCCAATCACAGGCCGCGCTGACGGCTCACCGCCAAAAGTTTGGAATTTTCTGCCGCCTGTGGTGGTAGCGAACGTAACAACGCCCCTCCAGGGCCAAAATTTCCAACCAGCCAGCCATTCCTTGTCTGCATCTTTCAACAAGCAATTGCAAAGCGTGCTGACACAATGGGCTTCACGAAAACGCCCGTGCAGGCGCTCAAAGCGGCCAACAAGCTAAAACGTCAAGAACTCTTCGTCCAACACAAGAAGGTCAAGGACAAGGAGCGCCGAGAGGAGAGATATCGCCGCAAGAAGGAGGAAGACCGGAACCCAGCGCTCAGAGCCGCCCGATTGGCAAAGAACAAGGCCCTCACATTGGACCAGAAGCGAGTGTGGGATGAAGGTGACGATGATACCCTGGGCTCCATAGTTGACCTGGAGAAGCTGAGGAGGCGGAAGATGGAGCAAGCTGAGGCAGACGAGCAGGCTGCCCTGGATGCGGAAATGAAGGATGGGGAGGATGATGATGAAGACCACGACAGCATGCTGGATTCTGACGAGGAGGAAGACGATGAGGCGAGGCAGGCGGCATTGGAAAGGCAACGAGAGAAGCGTGCGAAGAGAGACAACAGCATCGCTCCGTCGACGACAAGCACGAATCTCGACTTGACCCCGTCGTCGCTCGCTCTTAAGTTTCCCTCACTTTTTACCGACACCCCCCCGCCAGAACCCAAGATCCTCGTCACGACCTCGCTCAACTCGACTATCCACGACGAGGCCCAGCTCATCTCGACCCTGTTCCCCAACACCAGCTACATCCCTCGATCGGGGCATCGATACGCCCACAAATACTCCCTCCGAGAGATCTGCAAGTTTGCAACGAATCGGGAATACACGGCAGTCATCCTCGTAAAGGAAGACTTGAAAAAGCCCACCGGTCTGTCCGTTGTACACCTTCCGTCCGGCCCAACTTTTCACTTCAGCATATCAAACTATATCGAAGGGAAGAAACTGCCTGGTCACGGCAACCCTACGAACCACTACCCAGAGCTCCTCCTCAACAACTTTAAGACGCCGCTCGGTCTCTTGACGGCGAAGCTGTTTCAGATGCTCTTCCCTCCCAAACCCGAGTTCCAGGGTCGCCAGGTCGTCACGCTGCACAACCAGCGCGATTACATCTTTGTGCGCCGCCACCGATACGTCTTCCGGGAGAAGCGCGCAACGGAAAAGAGCATCGTCGAAGCAGATGGAACGGAGATGAAGGGGGTTGAGGGCATCCGGGCTGGCCTGCAAGAGCTGGGGCCGCGATTCACGCTAAAGCTGAGGAGAGTAGACAAGGGAATTGGACGAGCCGGCAGCGAAGGCGATGATGCTACGCAGTGGCAATGGAAAGCGAAGATGGAAAAGGATAGGAAGCGTTTCAATCTGTAAATGTGTCGGCGGTGCGGGCTACTGCCGTTCATTGACATGAATATGCACCGTGGGGCACCAGGTGTAGATTACGGCCGTCCTAACCTTTCCGTTTGTGAAAACGGGAACAATAAATCTTGTCACGATTGCGAACTGGAATCTTTATTGCGAGTTCAACGCAACTTTGATTCATAAAAGCCTGGTCGGTGTAGAATCTATCCTTGCCATGCCATGTGCTAAGTTTAACTACATCCGCGAAAAGCCCCGTATCTGCGGTACAACAACCGCTATCCTAATTACCCAGACCTGCGAGCATTGTGCTCCAACATGACAATAGAATATCTGTTCGGCGTTAGTAGAAAGCCTGATGAGTAGACATATGACTGACGCAATAATTCCGGCAACGGCAACAAGCACCCCAATCACGGCTCTGTCGCCCATGGCACGGCCCGACATCATCCAGCCCATGGCTACGATGGTACACGTCTTGAGATGGCCGACGACGGTGCTCGATACGGGGCCTGTCTGGGCCACAATGAAGAATTGGGATATATTGATCAACGAGGCAAAAACGCCCGACTAAACCTTGTCAGTGCCGTCAGGAAACGCGTGTTGGGGAAGAGTACCAGTCCTATCATAAACCACCTGTTCGTGGAAACATGCATCCAGTCAGGAAAGGTATCCAGGAATGGGATCGCATAGAGCAGCAGAAACGAAGCAATCGGCGCTTGGTTGAAGAGCAGCTGCATGCTGCTCATCTGTAGCTTGCTGTGGTAGCTAGCAATCCATACCGTGTACAGAGACGACGCAAAGATGCCAGTGAACGCAAAGGCGATGCCCAATGGAGAAGTGGTCTGGATTGTCGAATCCGTCGCGGGAATGGAGTCGTAGTAAGAGACCATGCCGACGCCTAGACAGGCCGGGACCAGAGCGACGATGGCAAGGGGCGGCAGTGTCGCACCGTAGAGAACAAAATTCATCAACGCGACAACTGGCGTGAGCAGGATGCGAGCCACCTGGTAGAAGGTGACGGACGAAAATGCCAAAGAGAGATTCGGGAGGATGACGTTGAGGCACATGGCGATGGCGAGGGGGAGGAGATGCCGGATCGACGCCCGACGGGGGGTAAAGTAGGTGAACTGCGGTCTTGAGAGCACGAACAGGGTAGCCCAGGTCACTGAAAAGTGAAAGGAGGCGAAGGTGAGCTGGCAGAGCTTCCACGATGGATCGGAGAAGATGGCCTTGTTGGTAAAGACCTGGTGACTGTCAGCGAGGCTGACCTGGCAAGGCCATGACGGATGGTTGACATACGATGCCGATGGTCGCCAGAGTGTTGACAGCCATCCAAACGACCGCCGTTACAAAGTTTGGAGGCTTCGTCTCTGGCTGTTCTGATGGTACAGGGAGTCCGGCATTGGCTCTGCCTCCATCTCGACACTCCCGAGAGTCCAACAGTTCCTCCTCGTGGATAGGATGGCGGATCGACTCGGGGCTCGCAGGCTCGCACGGCTTGCTCATGGTTGCGGACACCGGACGACGAAAAGGGAGTAGGTGTAGTTCGTGGTGCACCGAGTTATCCAGATCTGTCCTTTGATTTGCAATTGTTTGGGCTCGTTTGGACAAGGTGGTCTCCAGCCGGTGGACACTGGAAGAAGGCTACCTAATTGACATGTCGCGAGGAACGAACCCCAAGGCATTCAAATTCCATCAAAATGCGCGTGGCACCTTGAAGACGTGCCAAGGCTCATTCTGCATGTGAATTCCAGGCTCAGGGGGCAGGAGCGATGATGGGAAGCACCTGGGCTTGGTAGACGGGCTGAACCCCGATAAGAACAAACGGCTTGGACTTGGACATAACCGGATAATCGAAGCAGATGATGCGAGATTTAGACTTGGGTTTCAGGCTGTTGCAAGACGTTTGCAAAGGGAGCTTGCTTGTTGTTAGAAGCACACCTACATCATGGAGTAAAGGATACCATTTCCCATCCGTCATCCTGGTGCACGGTAAGCTTACAGCAGCTCAGTTGCCTCGGCTGCCGGTCGACGCTCCGATGGCCGTCAGCAGCCTCCGTCTCTGGGTCTTTCCCGAAGCACCAGAAGCACTCAGTGCTCGCATTCACGTCAGTAAGTAGCGAGGCCTCGATGGATGTTTTGAGGTGTACTCATAGGTATTTTCCTAGTTTTATACGATCTGCCGAGCCTGGGCCTGACGTCTCACCGGCCCCACCCACATCGCCGGACAATGGCGACCCTTGATTGGCGCGGGGAATGTGCGACGGCGTGCGCCACACAAGGGACGGCCCCTATTGGAGCGCAAACAGGCGACGGGACGTCATACGTCAACGTCGTGACACCTCTAACCCGCCCTCGAGGCACCGAACGTGGACGGCCGTCCCCTGTATGCCCAGGCATCGACATCGCAGCGCTGTCGAGGTCTTATGAGCGCTGGTTGAGCCGTCGAGCCGAGACGGGTGACGCAACGCTAGGTCATCCTCAACTCTGCGCGCCTTCCCTCTGATGCGCCGCAGCAAGCTGGCGCCTCCGAGTCTCTTGCTCCTGCCGCCATGACGCGGCGGCTGCTAAAGGGCCTGCACTGGAGAGCCTCCCCCCATCCCGCGAGACTTCAGGCGACATCGCCGCTCTGCTTGAGTCAGCCAGAGACGCGACCGAGAGCGTCCGCCAACATGCCCAWCGGTGAGTGCGGCTTTTGTTTGCGGCACGCATGCCGATCGCCGATCGCCGAAGCTGACGCTGACACTGACGCCGACCATGGCCAAGCCGCAGCCAACGGCCATCGCGGGTACTTTCAAGACCTCGATGTCTGGAAACGGACTCCCCTCCTCAAGGGGGCCACGCAGTTCGAGCCCCGGCCAGACGTCAAGAACATCATGGTCACGGGTGGTGCAGGCTTCATGTGAGTCGCTCACTCACGCCCGGTGTGGTGTCGTGGCCGCTGACCTGTTGCCAAACGCAGCGCGTCCTGGGTCGTTCGCCACCTCACCCTCACCTACCCTCAGGCCTACAACATCGTCTCCTTTGACAAGCTGGACTACTGCTCCGCGCTCAACAACACCAGGGTCCTCAACGACAAGCGCAACTTCACCTTCTACCACGGCGACCTGACCAACCCCTCCGAGGTCCTCGACTGCATGGAGCGCTACGACATCGACACCGTTCTGCACTTTGCCGCCCAGTCGCACGTGGATCTCAGCTTCGGCAACTCGTACAGCTTCACCCATGCCAACGTCTACGGCACGCACGTGCTCCTCGAGAGCGCCAAGAAGGTGGGCATCAAACGGTTCATCCATGTGTCGACCGACGAGGTGTATGGCGAAGTCAAGGAGGATGACGATGAGCTGCTCGAGTCCAGTATCCTCGCTCCAACCAACCCGTATGCCGCAAGCAAGGCGGCCGCGGAAATGCTGGTCCAGTCTTACCAAAAGAGCTTCAAGCTCCCGACCATTATCGTCCGGAGCAATAACGTGTACGGGCCGCACCAGTATCCCGAAAGTGGGTTTCCCCTTTTCCAATGATCCAGCCAAATGGCTATTGCCGTCGTCGTGCCAGTGCTGAGATATTAACGAAATTATTCCAAAATTCGTCTGCCTTCTCAACCGGGGACGCCCGGTGGTGCTGCATGGCGATGGCAGCCCCACGCGGCGATATCTCTATGCAGGAGACGCGGCGGATGCCTTTGATACCATCCTCCACAAGGGCCACGTCGGGCACATTTACAATGTTGGCTCCTCGGACGAGATTTCTAACCTGGAGCTTAGTGGAAAGATCCTCGACGCAATGGCAATCGAGACCGACAACCCAGAGCGCTTCCGCAAGTGGATCAAATACACCAACGACAGGCCGTTCAACGATCGCCGATACGCAGTGGATGGAACCAAGCTGCGGAAGCTGGGTTGGGAGCAGAAAACGAACCTCGAGGAAGGCCTGCAGGCCACTGTGCACTGGTATCGACGATTCGGAGAGTTGTGGTGGGGAGATATTAGCCATGTCTTGACGCCCTTCCCCATCGTCAGCGAAGGCGAGGTGATGCCGGACGACGACCATTCGATGAAGGATGAGCCACCGCTGCCCGGCGACGAATGCCACTCGACGGTGACGAAGACGGATTCCGGCTAGAATGGCTCAACTTGATCACGATCATTAACTTGTACGTGTTACAGTGGCTGAGGTATTACTTCTTGATGGCTGGCATTGAACACGAGATACCATCTTATAGACGAACGGGTGGATCGAAACCACAAGTTCAGACCACACGTCCAACAAACGGCACATTCTCACATGACAATTATGCAAGGATTCGAGCCAAATGAGTGTCATATTCAGTCCAGTCGACTAAGCCCATGTGGGAACTGAATGGCGCCCATCTTAGGTCAGAACCCAGATGCGTGCATACATAAAACGGCCTCACTTCAGAGCACATGGATTTCATTGCCATACTTGATGGCGGTAGACTGGCTGTTTACGGCTCATACGAGGAGATCCTATCGCGATCGGCTGCTCTTATTGGGCAGGCGGAAGTAACGGAGGATCTGCCACCACGAAAGACCGTTGAATTTGCAAATGCCAACGAGCAACCCGACTTGGAGAACTCACTCTTGGTCGGCCGTCGACGGGATGCCTCCAGAGGCCGCGACCTCAGAGAGACGAAGCGGCAGCTGGTCCGTCTACACGTATTACGCCCGCAGTGCTGGTGCCGTGTCGGTTTTTTTCTGGGCGCTCTTTACCTTCATCGGGGATGTGGCTTGGGTACTAGAGTTCCTGCAAGATACGCCGTCGGAGCCCAATGGAGCCTTGCCGGCACCCATATCACCAGCTACCTGTGATGGCTGACCACGATACTTTGTATAGACCGTACTCCCCACCGGTGCTGAGCAATCTTAGCTTGAGTGCCATGTCGGGAGAAAGGGTTGCTATTTGTGGGACGTCCGAGAGCGGCAAATTGTCGCTCATTATAGCGACTCTCCTCATGATGGAACTGCGAGGAGGGCACATCACCATTGACGACGTATGAAGTAGTCCGTAGACATATGAACACTTCAGGGAGCAGCACTCCGCCCACGCATCAACGTCACGCCGCAAGAGGCATTCTTCGTACCGGGCACCGTTAGGTTCAACATTGATTCGTAAGACCGTTTATCCGACGCAGCTACAACGACATGCTTCGAGAAGGTCTGCTTGTGGCCCAAGATTTGCCTCGGTGGAGGACTCAACACGGACTTGGCGGCGTCGGAATGGCCGCACGGCGAGAGACAGCTGCTGCGTCTCGCGAGGGCGATGCTGGTCCCCAGCAAGGTCCCGATCCAGGACGAAGCCACGAGCAGCTGAGATCAGGGTTTCAGATAACCTTTGGCAAATCAGATCTGACTCGGCCCGACAGCGTCGACGAGCAAACCGAGGCCACCATGCAAGGCGCCAGAGTTCAGGGATCGACCGACAATCTCGGTGCTTCACCGCTTCAGGCACATCCACCACTTCGACCGGGTCGCGGTCCTGGGACGTGGGCAGCTGGCAGAGTGCAACGAGCGGGGAGGCTGCTCGGGCGACAGTCGGCCTTTGGCGAGCTGTACCGTGCGCATGGCCTGCAGCTGCGCGGACTAGTATCGCAGAACCCGTGTGATTGGGACGCGGACACGGCACTCAGAGACATGCAGGAGGAGGGGTCCATGCCATGCTACAAGAAAGATCCGGAACAGCTCCCGAGGAGTACCCAGACCCTACGAGCACGGCACCGGGCCGCGATGCGTCCTGCCCGAGGCTCGTTGGGTCTCAGGGACATGTCATGCCCAGCCCAGCATGTGCCAGTTGGCGAGGCCGTCTGGAGCCCGGGATGCCGTGCCGTCCACGTCTCCGTGGGCCGACAGCAGGATCCTTGAATCGAGCAGGCAGACAGTGACAAATAAGCGGACCTTGGCTGGATTGTTGCCCAGAGAACGGGGAAGGCCGGGGCCCCTGTGCTTCGGGTACTCGTACTCGTACGTACGAGTAACCTTGTGCAGCTTGCAAGGAGACAATGGGATTAATTAAGCAGCGGCACTAGGTTTGGACGGGATGCGTTGGACTACCCAGGTATGTACCTCGTTTTCGGGGTCCCCTGGAGTTCCGGGTTCAGGGGACCTGGGCAGGCGCACAGGGTTGGTCCCAGCGACCAGACGGCTGGTGCCGGGCCCGGCAGCCGTTGGCGCACCGCTAAAGGCATACGGATGGAAGCGCTGTACGAGTACGGAGCACGGAGCACTCGTAAATAGCGTTCTGCGCGGCCGTGGTGCGCATGCAGCCCAGCGGTGCACAAACACCGCAGCCACCAGGAGAGCGTCCCGTGCTCGCAGTCGCAGATGAGCAAGAGGGGGCGGGAGAAAAGAGAGCAGAGGAGCCTGGGCACCGAGCCCACTGGCTGCAGCTCCAGAACCCAGCCGCTCCCAGGAGACTGGCGGTTGGGCGATCGCCTGCAGGCCTGGGCTGGGCTGGGCTGGGCCGTCTGGCCGCTGCGGCGCCGATGTGAGATGTGCGGGCGGCTGCACGTCTCATTGGGCTGCGCGTCCCCACGGCTGCTGGTTGTGCATTGGAGCTGCATCAGCGCAGGCCAGCCGGTGCCCATGGGTGGGTGGACGTGGCGTCCATCCCTCAGGATGTGCGGCGTCGACTTCCGCGAGACCCAGCGAGGCCCATGTTGGCGCGTGGTGGTGGTTCGCGGGCGCGGACTGGACGCCTGCTGCTGCTGCTGCTGCTGCTGCTGCTGCTGCTGTTGCTGCTTCTGCCGCTGCTGGGCCCCGCAGGTAGCACGAAGCACGTAGGATCCCTCGTTGGGTATTACCTCGGTAGGCGGAGAGACGCAAGAGTCATTCCACGGCTGTCCCGTCCGTCCGTCCGTCCGCCGTCCGGCGCCGGCGGCGCTCAAGCATCGGCAAAGCTCCATCCTCGTGGGTGTCCCCCAGCAGCGTCGGTTGCTCAGCTGGTGGCTGTGGCACTGCCCAGGTCGCATCCAACAGACCATCCATCACACTGGGTGGACCCTGGTTGAGCCCCCACAGCGCTTGTCCCAGCGACCCCGTTCCCGGATCTGTCCACTGGAGCCCACTGGGAACAAGTGGTTCCCCATCCTCCCGTGCTCTTGGGATTCTGGATGCGCCGGCGACCAACCAACAGCTCTCGAGGTCCGTCCTGCATCCTCCTCTCCGCCTGCTCTCCAACTCTGGTCCTCCTCAACACCATCTCCTCCCCGACCGTCCCGCGGCTGCATCTGAAGCCCACCTGGATTCGCTCGAGAACGTCCAACGTCGTCCCGTCCGAGCCTCGAGACGACTTTTTAACTGCCGCCGCCTGTCGCCCGGTGTCGATCCCCTCACTTCTTGCGCCTCATCTCCTCAGTACCTACTCCGTACTCCGTGCATCCGCCGCACGCCCAAAGTCGCTTCTATTCGCTTTTGACCTCCTCCACTCGATGCGCCGTTGCTCCTGCCCCTTGGTTCCGTATCATGCCGCCGGCGATTGGAGCCACCAAAAAACTGCGATAGGCCCGACGACGGCCCTCTGATGGCCAAGAAACGGCGACTAGATCAGCAAGACGGTACGCGACAGAGGCCGTCCACCGCCAAGTCTGGCGTCATGTCCGCCGACGACCCTTCAACTTCTACCCCCCCGAACAGGGCGAGGCTCTCCAGCGACGGCACGATGAGCGAGGCCGCCCCCAGTGACGGTGCGCAAACGGCCATGACGAGCGTCGTCGACACCGACGAGGAGGAGAACGAGGACCCTAACCTTGACGCAGAGGGGCAGGCCGACGACGATGTCGAAACTGCGTCCATATACGCCGTCAGCCATTATCCCCACCCTACCAGCCCGCATGGGACGACGATGCACTTCTACTTGGACGACGTGTAAGTGCCATTTGACACTCTGCCTCCTGTCTCTGCATGCCCATGTGAGACGACTTACACCCGCCCCCTCCCAGAGCCGCGTCTACTCGATCGCTGTGGGTGCCGGATCTCGACTATCGTGAGATACACGGGCGCCGCTACGCCAGGGAGTACTACATGCCAAACGACGAGATTGAACAGCTACGCCTATCGCTGCAGCATCAAGTCTTCTTGCACCTCCTCGACGGTGACCTCACGTGTGTCCCGCTCGAAAACCCCGAGTACATGCTGGACGTCGGTACGGGCACCGGCGAATGGCCCATTCGGATGGCGTAGCTGTTCCCGAACTGCGAGGTCGTCGGTACCGACATATCCGCCATCGCAGAGACCAGGAGCGTCCCCATGAACGTCTTCTTCGAGATCGAAGACGCCGAAGAATGGGACCGGCCGACGGACCACTACGACCTGATCCACTTCCGCTGCATGGAGGGCGCCTTTCGCGACTGGAGGTTCATTTACGACAGCGTCTACGACTCGCTGAAGCCGGGCGGCTGGATCGAGATGATCGACTTTGACAGCCTTGAGTCGGTCAAGATCTGGTTCACCGCCTTCTCCGAGGGCTCGCCCATCTTCGACATGGCGGGGGACCTCGAGATTGCCGCCGAAAAGGTCGGGAGGAAGCGCGGCATATCGCACATGGACCCGCAGCTGCTGGTGGAGGCTGGCTTCGTGGACGTGCGCGTGACGGAGCACTCGATCCCGATGAAGGTGGGCGAAAAGTCGGCGGGCAAGCTCTGGCTGATATCGTGCCTGGACGCCCTTGAGGCCAACTGTCTGCGCCTGCTCACGCAGGTCATGGGTTGGGACCCGGACAAGTGCAAGGAGGCGTGCGAGAAGGCGGCTCGCGAGCTGGCCCAGCTCGCCAAGGACCCGGAGAAGGCCCAGGGTCTCGTGGTCAAGGCGCGCACCGTGGCGGCGAGGAAGCCCATGGAAGCCCCTTCGAGAGCCCAAAGCCCGACGGGCTACAGCCGGCCGCCCAGCGCCGAGCCGGATAATGATATAACTGCTGCCGCAACAGCGGTGCCCGTGTCAGAGTCGGAAGCCTATTGGAGAGTCCCAAGCCCGAGGGACCACATCTGGCCGCCCAGCGTCGAAAGGGGGGATGGTGTGACTGCTGCTGCAGCAGTCGAGCCCGTGCCAGAGTTGGAGGCTCATTTGAGAGCCAAAAGCCCGCTGGCCGGCATCTGGTCGCGCGGCGTCGAACGGGAAGCGGAGGCAACTGCTGCTGCAACATGCGAGCCTGTGCCAGAGTTGGAAGCCCGTCGGAGTGGCTTCACCTGGTCACCCAGCGTCGAACGGGAAGCTGAGGCAACTGCTACAGCCCCAGCTGAGAGTGTGCCGCAGCCACCAAACGGAGACCGCCGCGGAAAATCGGGCGTATCCTGGCAGTTCGAGAGATATACGGTACGAGAGTAATGCTCCCAGCTCGACCGACACGAATGATGCATGTTGCGCGTGGCGCAGGCAGGATATGGCGTCCATGTTCTTCACCGGCAGCGTATTTGGGTCTCATTTTGGGCCGCGGCCCCGGTTTGGTTCTTCTACTTGGCATGGTTTCCGCCATGGGATTGGAGTGGTGATTGGGGTATTTGGCGTATATAAGAGGAGGGCCTGTTGGTGCTCGTGGATTGACGTTTAGGGGCTGTACTTGGTACTTGATACTTCGTACGAAGGACGTACCGGGAGAATCCACGAAATTGAGCCAGTCCTGGCGCGTTGTGCACCGTGGAGAAACCACTAATTAATAAATACTTCGTAGGTAGAGGGAGAAATGTCGATCAGCCCATTGACCACCGCTGTCAAGAGTGAAGCAACCGCTCTAGCAATTGCATTTTCGAAGTATGGATGGCCGCTTTCAAAAGTAAGACAGGTTATTAAAATTTTGCTAAACTATTTTGGGAAGTAGTTTGTTAGTAATTACTACTTAAAATAGTTTAGCGTAGTTTTGATCTGGACATTACTAGCAGTACTCCGTCCTCGTCTTCCGTACTCCGGATAGATTGCCTCTCGTGTTTGTTGGCTGTAGCCGGGAGGCGGCGATCAGCGCGCATCCTGACCCAAACCTCACGTCTCATGTTCGAAGCTGCCCGTGCAGCTCGTCAACTACGAGGCCATCGCAAGGTCGCCCCACGATGCCACTGACTTGCGACCCGCCGCCGCCGCCTCCTGAGGAGCAGCCGGTGAAGAAGAAGCGCGGCCCCAAGCCCAAGAAGTTCGAAGACCGCCCCTTCGACATGTCCAGGATGAAGCCCGTAAAGCGCCAAGAGCGGAGCTACTCGGCCCGCAAACGCGACGAGGTCCTCATGTTCCTCATCCACACGCGGATCCACGATCCGAACAATCCCCGGGCGGACGAAAATGGCTATCGGCGCCCGACGCAGCGCGAGACGGCCGCACACTTTCGTATTCCGAATTCGACCGTCGGCGCGTGGTATAAGGACAAGGACAAGTTTGAGGGGGGCAAACGCGTGAAAGAGAGTGTAGGTGTTTGGCTTGCGAGATGCAGCATCGGAGAAATTGCTGATATGGTGGATAGAAGAAACCCCCGTCCCGTGCGAAGGGGGCCGCGTCGACGACTGCTGGTTCGGGGGATGGACAAGAGGCCACAGGAGAAGGGCCACCGACTGCTGGGCCTGGGGACGGGCCCGAGTCGACCAGAATCGTGTCGCAGACGCCTGGTCCAGTTGCCGTGCCCGAGCAATGAGAGGCGTATCACCAACTGCTGAGTCAACGGACAGGAACGATGTAGCTTCAGGGAGCCCAACCGTGACCTAGAGATGGGGTTTGCCTGGTTAAACGGAAAGTGGCAGCATTTTCGGCGGCGTCAGGTCATTACGCGACGGGCCGTCTTGCCTCAAGAAAGAGACAATCCGCGGGCCAATTGTGCCTAAAAAGAAGCTCCCTCGCCATGTACAGCTACGTACTCTGACTGTGTTTGTACATTCCGAGTCTTGAGATGTTTGATGTTTTTGAGTGCTGTAGCTGTGCTATATTAATTACTTCGTAAAAGCGACTGCCTGGTTAGAAATGTAATTGACAAGACTGCGGCGACAGCATATGGACTACTCGTACCTCGCTCGGCCAAGGCTGCCGCCACGGGTGGGGGGAGCTTGCTTCATCTACCCCAACCACCACCACCGACCATCACCGAGCTTCTCCAAGCACCAACCGCCACCCTCGCGTCTGCTGGGCTCTCACCGAGAGCAGCTGGAACCCAGACACGCCTCGTCAAGCATGCAGGCTGCGAGCCGCCACCATGTCTCTCGACGTCAATGACGGCTTCGTTGCCGCCAACTCCGCTGCCGCCCTCGATGACGACCTCCCCATCTTCACCGTCGAGCGAGTCCAGCTGCAGTTCTCCATCGCGGCCGACTTTGTCGCCGCACAGGTGGCTAACAATGTCATCATACTGGCCCTCTCCAACGGACGCATCCTCCGCATCGACCTGAACCGCCCCGAGGACATCGATGGTGCGCTCCCGCAGCTGTCGTCATTGGCAGGGAGGACGCTGACAGCTGACATGCGGCAGACATTGACCTGCCCAAGAAGACATCCGAGATCGGCGTGATACGGCGCATGTTCCTCGACCCGACGGCATCGCATCTCCTGGTATGCACCGCGCTGGGTGAGAACTACTACCTGCACTCGCAGTCGAAGCACCCTCGGCCGCTGGGGCGGCTGCGCGGCGTGTCGATTGAGAGCGTCGCGTGGAATCCCTCGCTGCCGACGGCGTCGACGCGGGAGATCTTGCTCGGGGCCTCGGATGGCAACATCTACGAAGCCTTCATCGAGACGTCCAACGAGTTTTACAAGAAGGAGGTGAAGCACTTGAAGAACTTGCACAAGCTGCCGGACGGACCGATTACAGGGCTGTGGGTGGACAACCTGCACGGCAAGCCGGATCTGAGACGAGCGGTTATTGCGACACAGAGCCGGATATTCCATCTTGTCGGCAGGATTGGCCACGGCCATGACGGCGGTACGGGGTCCGTTTACACCAGGCTGTTCGAGTCGGAGCAGCCTGTGGTGCATGAGCTGCCACGGACAACATCGGGAGCATATTCAACCATGGCGGTTTCGCCTGACCCTCCAGAAACGAATCCGTATGCTGAAGATGCCCCTGACAGGGCGTATGCTTGGCTGTCATCACAGGGCATCTTCCATGGCAAACTGTTAAACGTCCCGGCCGACAACAGCCTGGGCTCGAGGGTGTTTTCCGAGTCAAAGATGCTCGGCAGAGCTCAGATCACGTCCCCAGAATCATCAGGCAGGCGAAAGCCGTCTTCCGAGTCGATTGATGGGTTGGCACTCACGCAGTGGCACATTATCAGCCTGGTTGGCGGCCGCGTCGTCGCCACGAACCGGCTGACTGGCAACATGGTATCCGAGCACGACGTCCTCGGCGGTGGCCAGCGGCCGATAGGGTTTTCGGTGGACATTCAGAAAAACACCTTCTGGCTGTTCACGACCGAGGAGATATACGAGATTGTGGTGCGCGACGAGGACCGCAACATCTGGCAGATCATGATGGACAAGAAGCAGTTTGAGCCGGCACTGCAGCATGCTCGCACGCAGACGCAGAAGGAGACGGTGGCAGCAGCGTACGGTGACCACCTAGCCAAAAAGGGGCACTGGACCGAAGCAGCGACGGTATACGGCCGGAGCAACAAGCCCTTTGAGGACATTGCGCTGAGCCTCATCGATAACAACCAACCCGACGCCCTGCGACAGTTTCTGCTGACCAAGTTGGCGACCACCAAGAAGTCCGCCATTATGCAACGGATCATGGTTGCGAGCTGGCTAGTTGAGGTATTTATGGCGAAGCTCAACTCACTGGATGACACAATCATCACGCAGGCAGAATTGTCGGAGAACCTCAACACCGCTGAGTCGAAGAAGTTGCTCGAATCCGTTAGGAAAGAGTATCAGGAGTTTGTCAAAACGTACAAGAACGACCTCGACCGCAAGACTGTCTACGACGTCATCAGCAGCCACGGACGGGAAGCGGAGCTCCTTTATTTTGCCAACGCCGTCAACGACTACAACTATGTGCTGTCGTATTGGGTCCAGCGAGAGCGATGGGCCGAGGCATTGAACGTTTTGAAGAAGCAGACCGATGCCGAGGTGTTTTATCGGTACAGCAGCGTCCTCATGACACACGTCGCGCAGGAAATGGTGGAGATGTTGATGAGGCACGCGGATCTCAAGCCACGAAGTCTCATCCCGGCGTTGCTCGAGTACAACCGCAACTTCACAGGGGAGGCGAAGGCGCAGAACCAGGCGACAAGGTACCTAAACTATGCCGTTTTCCAGCTCAACTCCAAGGACGCGGCAGTTCACAATACCCTCGTATCCATCTACGCCTCCCACCCTTCCAAGGACGAATCTGGCCTCCTATCATACTTGCAAGCTCAGGGGGACGAGCCGCGCTACGACCCGGATTTTGCGCTGCGGCTCTGCATTCAACACCACCGTACGCTGTCCTGCGTGCACATCTACACAAGCATGGGGCAATATCTCCAGGCGGTCGACCTGGCGCTCTCTCACAACGAGATTGAACTGGCGGCGGTGATTGCCGATCGACCCATGTCGAATCCACAGCTGCGAAAGAGGTTGTGGCTGGCGGTGGCGCGCAAGGTCATCTCCAAGTCGGACGGGATCAAAACGGCCATTGAGTTTCTCAAGCGATGCGACCTGCTCAAGATTGAGGACCTGATACCGTTCTTCCCGGACTTTGTCGTGATTGACGACTTCAAGGAGGAGATATGCGGGGCGCTGGAGGACTACAGCCGCAACATTGACGGCCTGAAGAAGGAGATGGACGAGTCTTCACAAACGGCGACCAACATCAAGATGGACATTGCAGCCCTGGACCACAGATATGCTATTGTGGAGCCGGGAGAGAAGTGCTACGTGTGCGGGCTGCCGCTGCTGAGCAGGCAGTTTTTCGTCTTTCCGTGTCAGCACTCGTTCCACTCGGACTGCATGGGGCGCAAGGTGCTGGAGCAGTCGGGGATGAGCAAGTCGTCGAGGATCAAGGAGCTGCAGATGCAGATACACAAGGGGCTGGTCAGCGGGGCGAAGAGGGAGGCTGTCGTGGCCGAGCTGGATTCATTGGTAGCTTCCGCATGGTACGTCTGCGTGCGCACGCTTTGGGGGGCCTTTCACTGACGAGACACAGTTTACTTTGCAGCGACTTTGCCATTAAGAGGATAGACGAGCCATTCATCACGAGGAACGACAACCGAGACGAGTGGGCTCTGTAATGCTGCAAGCAGTCCAGCTATCATTTTGCATTTGGCGTGAAACTTGAGAAGCCGATACCCCTTGTTATCATCCATTACATACTGCAGATGGTCTAAATGTATTATTGCAGGCGGGAGATAACCGCCGATGCATCTCCTCGTCGGTCAGAACATGCACTCAGTGACGTCGGTCGTGGACTGCGTGATCATGAGGATGGACACGACGACGCCGTACAGACCCAGGACCTCGGCGAAGATGAGGATGAGCACCATGCCGACATACAGGCGCGGCTGCTGCGTGCTCGCGCGGACTAGACGTTTCAGCGCCAGTTACTTGGTATCTTGAAGCGTTTCGGAATGCTCGGCAAAATCGAGACTTACCGCCTGCGTCGCCGACGATGCCGATGGCGAACCCGGCCGCCAAGCCGCAGAGCCCGACGGCCAGGCCGGCGCCAAGCTGGAGGAAGCCAGTGTGGACCGGCATCTTCTCCTTGATGTTGTTTGCGATGATGACGCTGACGACGAGGCCGTATATGGAGAGGATCTGGGCCATGATGGCGCACAGGCTGACGCCATGGTGTTAGCCAACATTGGTTCTGTTTGCGTATATATCTCGACGACGGCCGTGTATTTGCGCCGGTGACGGGCAGGGACAGGGACGCACGTGTTTTGCATGAAGCGGTCCGGGCGGAGGACGCCCGAGGCGAAGATGGCGACGGAGGACTTGGCGGTGCCGTAGGAGGCGCCAATGGTGGCGAGGACGATGGCGGCGGTGCAGCCCATGGCGCTGAAGAAGGACTGGGGATGTGAGCTGCGAAAGTCATGGGGGATGGGATGGGGCGGGTGACTGACGGCGTACATGGGACTGCGAGTTGTTAGCTAGGGGAGGCGACGCGGAAGGGGAGGGCGTAGGCGTACCAGCGGTCCATGTTGGCGAGGAGGGCGGAATCCATGGCGGTGGTCAAGGGTTGACGGTTGTTTGCTGTATTGGTATTGGGAGTTGGGGCGTAGAAGCAAAACAGAGGTTGATATTCGAAGCTGCAGATAGATGGACGGATATATCTACAAGGCACTGCAAGGCACCGTCATGAAGGGCGCGTCACTGCCGAGAGGCATCCCCGTTACGCCGCTGCCTGGCGCCCATGGTAATGGCCCCCCTACACGCGGCCGCGATGATGCTCGCCGGCTTCTATGCGGCGCGGCTGCGAGCGGCGATATCCTACGCAGGCAACAGTATTCAATCCGCCTGCCTGGGCCGGCAACAAGCATCCGGAGAATCAGCAATCTTGAGTTAAGTTACGGAGCACGAAGTACTCGGCACGGAGTAATGCTGACGGCCCGTTGCCGCGCACAGGCCCCGACGAGAGTCACGTGCACTCGCACATGACCAGCATACCCCAAAAATAGACGAAACCGACGTCGCAGCAAATTGATGACTTGATGATGGGCACGCCCAGGCTCGGAGCGTGGCGTTCTGAGGGACGCGCAAGCCTGCAAGCCGACGCTAGGCCTCGGCATTTACGGCCCACGACAAGAGCGGCCGGCCGCCTCAGCAGTCAGCACGACCGGGCGCTCCAACCATGAGCGTCTTTTCGCCCTCGGGCGTGCTGCCGTGGACGCGCCGGGGCAGGGCACCAAGCACGTACATGTACGATGCGAGCGGTGTTGCGGCTCAAACAGAGGTCAATGCATGTGCTTCGTCTCCTGTGCCAAGCAGCAACTCATCTCGGTCTGCCTCGGCCCCGGGTTGCATCATCCAAAACCCAGTGTGCGAGACCAGGCTTCTATTCTTGGCTCCGAGGGCGAGCCGTGTCTCACCGCCATCAGCAGCTGGACTTGCGCTTCTCGAGCTGGGCGTGATGGAGCCACTCTTCAAACAAACGACGTGCCACCGCCAAGGCCGCCGCAGCCGTCGGCGCCGGCTTGGCTGCCCTCTTCTGGGGCATCGTGAAATGCGCACTCGCATTCTCCCACGGCAGGCGTTTGGGCCGCGCGTCAAGGTTGCAGGGGGGCCTCCACAGCCGCCGCCATGCATCCCTCCAGGCTGCCTCCGTTGCACGGCATGATGGCACTGCTGCTGTTGCTGCTGCTGTAGCTGCTGTTGCTGCTGTTGCTGCTGTTGCTGCTGTCCCTCTTCCTTGCCGTCTCTTCACCTGCTCCGTCTCTCATCCACCCTTGTGTGAACAGACGCTTCTCTGTACGTATTACCTCGTCTGTCCATCCACTCCTTGACTCCTTGGCCACGCCACCGACCGCCGTCCGCTCCCGAATTAGCCGGCCGTCTTGACGTCCGCCGCCGACGACGACGACGACGACGACGCTCGGGTGACGTAGCCCACGGTCCCACTCGGCGCCGCATTGCCGGGACACCCTCTCTCCAAACACGACCACCACCACACCCGTGGCGAGATTCCATCGTACTCCTGGACTCGTGTGTCGCCCAGAAACGGCAGTTTCGGGCCCCGCCACGCGGCTCGGCAATTTTGGCCCGGATGGTTTGCGTCACCCGCGCGGGACAGGACAGCAGTGACAAGATATAATACCGGGCCTGGCATTCTCGCTGCCGTTGTTGCTTTTCCGTGACTGGGTCGATGGACGCCCACTTACACGCTGCACCATGAAGTCGCCGGCGCTGCTGCTCGCTCTCTGCGCGGCGGCCCAGGGCCTGTCGCTGCACCAACCCCGGGATGGACACCCGCGCGTGCTGCAACTGGACCTGCAGCGCAACCACATACCCAACCCCGTGGCCCACGACCGGCTGCGCCGACGCAGTGGCACGGTGAACGGGACCCTGGATAACATGGTATGCTATGCCCCTTCGTCCCCCTCCACGACCGACGAGTGCACGTTGCTGAGCAAGACAGCAAACCCTCTACTTCCTCAACGTCTCCATGGGCACGCCCGCCCAGGACCTGCGGATGCACCTCGACACGGGGAGCAGCGATCTCTGGGTCAACACGGCGCGCTCCGCCATGTGCTCGATGCGTTCCCAGCCGTGCAGCGCCTCGGGCACCTACACGGCCAACACGAGCTCCACGTACGCGTACCTCGGCAGCTACTTCAACATCTCGTACGTCGACGGCTCCGGCGCCGCGGGCGACTACGTCACCGACACGCTGCACGTCGACGGCCACGACTTTACCGGCTTCCAGTTCGGCATCGGCTACACGAGCACCTCGGCCCAGAACGTCCTCGGCATCGGCTATCCCGCCAACGAGGTGCAGGTCGCGCGCTCCGGCCTCAAGGCGTACCAGAACATGCCCGCCAGGATGGCCGCCGATGGTGTCATCGCGAGCAGCGCGTACAGCCTGTGGCTCAACGACGTCGACGCTAACACGGGTAGTATCCTGTTTGGGGGCGTCGATGCTTCGCGGTACTCGGGCAACCTGGTCAGCGTGCCCATCCTACAGGTTGACGGCACGTACCTCGAGTTCTTCATCACCATGACGGGGCTCGACATGGGCTCCAACCCCGTCGGCGAGCAGGGCATGGCGCTGGCCGTGCTGCTCGACTCCGGCTCCTCGCTGACGTACCTGCCCGACGACCTGACCCAGAGCGTCTACGAGGCCGTCAACGCGACGTACCAGGAGGACGAGGGCGTAGCCTTTGTGCCATGCTCGCTGCGCGACTCCGGCACCAGCATGACGTTCCACTTCAGCTCGCCCGCGGCCGTGGCGGTGCCCGTGCGGGAGATGATCCTCGACCTCAAGGACCTGACGGGCAAGGACCTCAGCTTCGACAACGGCGTGCCGGCGTGCCTGTTCGGCATCTCGCCGGCGGGGACGTCGACAAGCGTGCTGGGGGACACGTTCCTGCGCAGCGCGTACGTGGTGTACGACATGGCCAACAACGAGATCGCGCTGGCGCAGACGCGCTTCAACGCCTCGGCGCCCGACGTGCGTGAGATCGGCGGCGCCAGCAGCCCGGTGCCGTCGGCGGCGGCGGTCAATACGCCCGTGGCGGCGGCGTCGGGGCTGCCAGCCGGTGGGTCGGACGGCAACGGCAAGGCGGCGGGGCGAAACAAGAACGGCGGAGGCGGCGTGGTGGTGCCGTCGGCGGTGCTGGTGGGCGTGCTGGTTGGCGTCATGAGCTTTGTTGTCTAGCTGTCTGGGCACCGGGTTCCTGAAGAGGAGGGGAGAGTCATGGCCAGGGGCTGTTTTTGGGATTGCTTCACTCGAGCATTGCGATGGCGTTTACGGGTGATACGACTGCACTGCCTCGAAGACTATGGGCTGGAAAGGCCACACTCACGGCCGCGGTATTGAGTTCATGCGATGGCACCGTAGGCGTTGAGGGTTTGTTTCGTTACAGGAGAGGACCGGACTACCTACATACCAGGGTTTAGGATAGCGGGGACACACTGCCGGGAGCAAGGGCACAGGATGAAATGGATACTACATTCAGTTTGACGCTGCAAGACATTCGGCGTGCTGGTGAGACACGCATGTATCAATGGATGGCAGAAAATGCGTGTAAGTGAGATGATGGCCCGCTCCGATGCGGGACCCGGGCCGGCGCCGAACCGAGCCGTGAATGTGCCGTATGCGTCCGGCTCCAACCAAGATATCGACGGGGGACCCAGAATTTCAAATTTACACCGCTTCCCCTTGCCGATATAAAAGAGTTCGTTTAATCCTTCAGTACATGAGAACAGCGGCTTGTCCCACCTGCAAGCCTCAGCAACTCCGACTTTGAATCTCAGAGCCAAACCGGTAGGGCCACCCAACCCTGTAGTGTCAACGGTCCCGCAGCACAAGGGCGGCGCTCAACCGCTCAAATGAATGCATTGATGACCGGCTTCTCATCCCCAACGGCAACACTTCGTCCGTCCTCTGCCCCCGGTCTAGCGCAGCGATGACGGATCACGCTCGTCAAACAACAAGAGCTGTCCTTCACCCAGCGCTGGAAGCCGCCGCAAAGCTTGCGCGGCTCTGGCTGCTCGACGCCATCCGGCCTAAGCTCAGGCTGCTAGTGCCCCATTTCTCCGACTTGCCGTCGAACCCATGCGCTACGTCTTAACCCTGTAGATATGATTAAAATCGACGTGGTTAGTGAGGGGGCCCGGGCTCAAGGTCGGGCCCGGCCTGTGCGGCGATGGATGCCTCGGTTTGATCGATGAACAAAATACACAATGGACGGTTGCCAAGCCGAGCCGATCACGACGAGGCCGGCGGCGGGCTTCTTCTCCCTTGATTCGATGCGGCCACGACGAAGTGGGTGGACTCTGTCCAGAAACTCGAAAACGCCATGTAACGCTAGCGTCAAGGAGTAGACGGCTTGTGCCGAGACTGGCGGACTGAGGAAGAAGCCCCGCGCCGCAATGAGCGCGTGCTTATTCTGGAAGAAGTCGCCGTCGCCGTTGCCTCGTCTGGGCCGAAGAGAACGAAGCCGGCGCTGCAAACGGCCAAAGTTTGGGGGAGCTTCAAATGCGGTCGTGGCCGAAGATGATGTTGAGAGATCCGATGGCCTCCGGGTATTTAGGGAAGACGGCATCATCAAAGTCTTCCATGGTGTGCACAAACTTCAGGAGAGCGTCAACAGAGACCTGGACAGGGCCGTGGATATTGACCTCGAGCACTTTCCACTTCCCACTTCTCCAAGGCTATCTCAACACGAAGACAAAGGCGAAGGGGGTCTTCAACCAGGCTGAGCTAGGAAGTTAAGCTGGCTCTTGTACTCTGTCGCAAGGACCGGCGTCTGATCTGAGGCCATCGGAATTTGATGCGCTGCGCTGCTGCGCGGGGAAGTACGCTTGCGGCTCTTTACGTCCCTCCTCTGTGGCTCGATTATCGGTTTTCCCTGTTGTCAGCGCTAGTTTCGGTCGCCACCTAGACAAACTCTTAGCTGTACAGCACGGTTGGTGGACGCGGAAGTAGTTTTCCAAACAATGACGGCCTTCCCGTTGGCTTCAAGAATCGTCGAATCGGGAGAAGATCCTTTGACTGACTGGGCTGCAGCGATGCCTCTGGACTAGTCCTCGACCAATTGGTCTTCAAGAATGCATGCTGTGTATTGACTAGCTAGTACAGTCCAGATTACATCTCTCTCTTTCGTATAATCTTCCTCTTGAGTCTACCCCACAGTGAACCCCTTTTCCGGGCTTCAGATCTAGACGAAATTCGAGTTACCTCATCAGTACCGGGCTGCTCTTCGCCACGCACCCTATCTTGGATATTTGTTTCCCGCAATACTGCCACCTCGTCGAGCTGGCCTAGGTACCCAAGTAAGACCGCGAGGTTATTTATCGCCGTGATCGTATCTGGATATTCGTCGCCGAGGATGCGCTTCCTCTTCTCTAGCACGTGCTTCCCAATCATGCGCCCCTCCGCTAACCGCCCAATGCTAGTAACAAATGTCGCTACCCCGAGTAGTTCATCAAGTACACTATCCGCTCCTCTAACATCGACTAGAGTGTCGAAGTTGGCCATCACATGCGGCACCAGTCGGATCTTGTCTGCTGGCGCGTTGCCGCAAGCATTGATCGCTTCCACGACAACTCCAAAAGTAATAAGACTTAATGTGTCCTGCTCGTGTTCGGTAAGTCTGTCATGGCCCCAAGCATGCACTAGCTTGTGAACTGCGTAGCTCTGTTGATCGCTCCTCCACTGCGTGAATGAGTATCTTTGCAAGGTCTCAAAGCACTCTTCCAATTTGTGCTTGTCCAGCAAGCTCCGGAAAAAAGGCATGGATCTCCAGACTCTGCTAGTCAGGCTTTCAGTCGATTCTGTGTTCTCCGTTTGCCCATCAATGCTGAACAAATGGAGGAAAATGTCGTCGTAGCTCAAGAATGACAGCATTGTCATGAGAACCGCAGCTTCCGGGCGCTCCTCGCCAACGGCTTTGTACGACGTTTCCCAGGTGGTAAGCACGCTTTCGCTGTACTGATGAATAAGCTTTTCCGGTTTGCGACATAGCAGGTCGCGCCGTCGCTCTCTGTACTCGGGGAGGTATGCCATGATGTCGGACTGCAGTCGTGGAACTCTCCCTACGTATGTGCCAGCAAGAGTGACTGCCAGTGCCAGGTATCCTAGCTCTTTTGCAATAGCGAAGACCTCATCTTCAATACCTCGATCATCACGTGGCAACCGAGCGTACCTATAGAACAGCTCCGCAGCCTGTGCGGCTTCCATCTCGCCAACTTGGACCCCGTCTAGCCGCGTCATGTCTTGAGCTGTGCTGCTTCGACTGGTGATGATAACTTCGAGAGATGGTACGTTCGGAATGAAGTGTCTGATGTTGATGTAGTCGTCGGACTGCTCATTCTCAATAGCATCGGCGCCGTCAAACACCATCAGACACGGTCCTTGCTGTCCAGAGAACCAGCTTTTCACGCCAAGAACAGCATCATCGATGCTGATTGTCTCGCCCGCAGCGACCATCCGCACTCCAAATAGTGTCTGGTAGAGGTTGACGAAGTCTCGCTCAATCGATTCCTTCCGTCCAGCCTCGATCCAGAACGTTGCCTTGTAAGTCGTACGGTACCGTTGCACATAATCGAGTACGAGCTGCGTCTTCCCGACACCTCCGAGTCCCGATACAATAAGTGTCTTTTTGCGTCCTAGTGCAGCATCATCGCGGAGCTGCTTCTTGATTTTGTCGCTCAGGAAGGGTCGTGGAACGTACGCGCTGACCGGCTCCATTAACGAATGAGAGAACTCGCCCGCGTAGTCTGGCTGCGCCGCCGTGGAGTCTAGAGGTATAAGTGTCAAAGCTCACATTAACTATCAACATAGGCTCATATTCACTGATGATAACCCCGACAAAATTGCCTTGAAGAGCTAAGCCGCCGGTAACTCGCGTATCTCCGAATTGCGAGCCTCCTTGGTCGATATGAGTGTTGGTGTTTGGCATTTTCGTCTTCATTTGCGTAAGTGCTCGTCGCAAGATGACTTGTAATGCGTCTTGTCGTCTTGTCGTCTTGTCGTCTTGTCGTCTTGTCGGTTTGTCGGTTCGATTCTTCTTGTCACAAGTCGTGTCGTGTCGTGGTCAAACTCTGCGAGCAGAACGCGAGTGCGGGGTGCGATGAGGCGGCCATCCTGCAGAGACCCGGAACAATTGGCTGGCGCTGTTTCAGCAGGGCACGTAGACGAGCTCTGTCATTGGGTTGTACGGCTTGTGATGTACGTACCGCGTTCTTCGTAGATAGACATCACTGTCTGGATGTTCCCCGCCCTCGTTCTGACCTCATGAAGCGAGTTCGATTGCCCTATAGCCTTGCGCACGGCCGCCCTTTCAGACTGGATATCTGCCGCCCTCGGCATACGCATTAGCAAAAGCGAATAGTGATGATGAGGTGGCCCTGGCATTCGCGCAGACGATCCACAAGGGACGACGAAGTCTCTCTTGAAAGCGCCTTGCTGACACCACAGTTGCAAGAACCAGCGCCAAGAAAGGTGTTTCCCTCCGGGATCAAGCTGCTTTACGATGGCGACAGTAATGCAGTCGAGTAAGTAACCCTCTCGACCACTCAACGTGTCACCGGCATTGACTCATGGGGGAACTTAACGCAGCATCGTTTTTGTGCACGGCCTTACTGGTGACCGCGAGAAGACGTGGAGATCGAAGGATGCTGCCTCCCCGTGGCCGCAGGCCCTACTACCCTCACGAATCCCCGCCGCTCGAATACTCACTTTTGGGTACGACGCCTACGTGACCGACTGGCGAGGCATGGTGTCGAAGAACAGGATTGGGAACCATTCGATGAATATGCTATCTGCCATCGCCGCTTACAGAGAAGGCGACGACACGGTAAGTCGCCGACTCTGTAGTATTGTCCATAAGACTGAGTTTGTCAGAACGATCGCCCCATTATCTTCGTCTGCCATAGCTTGGGAGGCCTTGTCTGCGAGGATGTGAGCTGATTGCCGCACCCCCATGCCGAGACGCTGTTCTAACAGAGCAGGCCCTTACGATGGCGCAGCAGCGACCTGAAAGACATATTAAGCAGATTCTCCATTCCACTCGAGGGATCGTATTCCTCGGCACTCCACACCACGGCTCTGGCCTTGCACACTGGGCAAAAAGCCTTGCCAGAGCCCTTGGCCTGCTGAAACAAACGAATCCTGAGATCCTAGCGGTCCTCAAGAGTGATTCGGAGGTGCTCGAGCGGATCCAAAACGGATTTCACACTATGATTCGATCAAGGGCTCAAGACAGGCTTCCACTTATTGAAATCACTTGCTTCTACGAGGAATTACCCTTGCCAGGGGTTGGCACTGTGAGTTGGCGATATCCCTGCTGCTGACAGTACGCTCATGCTGTTGTAGGTCGTTCCGTCTCACTCCGGTATCCTACCCGGATACATTCCAATAGGGATACGGAGTAACCATATGGATATGACCAAGTTTGAGAATGAAGATGACCCTGGCTTTATTGCAGTGGTCGGCGAGCTTCGGCGCTGGGTCAAAGAGATAACCAAGGCTGAGATCGCGAGATCACGGCAACTTGGAGCCGAGGAGTCATATACACATGCTGGATGTGACGGGGCCGAGGGAGACCAGGTTCTCAGAATACATCAAGATGGCTCGGAATTCCGGGGGTCCACTACGGTAAACGGAGGTATGCTATTCCAAGGAAACTGCGTAGGCCGTAGTACGTTTTGAGGTGGAAATTCTAACGAGGACGAATATAATGATGACGTCACCTGTGTAGTCGTCACCACATCTAGGGTAATCTTAACATCGTTTCAAAGCCTCTCGAGAAGCAGCGCCGTTACGTCTTTCCCACTACTCCTATTCCCCGCCGCAGCGTTTACTAATGTCTGCAGTAATCTTAACGTAGTCTCAACGGTTCCCAAGGAGTATGGCCGTCATTTATTTGCCGCACTATTCCCAGTCGTGGCCTAAACCGTGCCTGACTAGACACCACACAGTCAGCCAACCAACAGCCCCAATCCCTCCGGGTCTATCGGATACGGCTGCGGTAATCGTATGCTGCTTCATTCGCCATGCCACAGGCCGGATTTAACTAAAGATAATAAATCACACCGAGAAGACATATCGCAGTATATTCTTTTTTCTACAATGAAATCCCCAACGCAACGTAGCATACACATCACAAACCGCACAAACCAACCGAAGAGCTCATCTACGCGCCTTACTATAACAGCATCGGCCAATTATTCCCGGGCTATAAGATACGGCTGCCTCATCGCAACCCCGCACCCATTTCCTGTTCTTAGAGTTGGACCACGATATAGACTGGAATAGAGCCAGGAGGAATCGGACTGACAAGACGACAAGACAAGTACTGGGTTAAAGCGCATCACGAGAAACGGATGCATTATATATAGGCGTGAAGATACGCTCAGCACGATAAAGCCTCGGAATCTATAATAAGCAAGCTTGGTAATGTCAACAATCTAGACAAGGTATTACTGGGTAGGCCTAATTAGCTAGCAGACTGCGGCTAGGGAGGGCCGCTAACACACCGCTAACTAGTAGGTACGGAGTACCTAAGGTGTACACATCTCACGGAACCACGGCTCCGGCACGTAATGCTCACGCGTCAATATCAACAACGGCACTAATAATAACCAACCCTCATCACATTTTGTGCTCCCGATAATATAATCCGTCCGGAATTGGCGTCGATTATTACTTCGTACATGGCTCATCCGCGTCACCCATCACATCCCCTCCGCATTATTCTGCCACCCCATCGTCTCCGTCAAAAATGCCCACGCCCCGTCGTCGTCTCCCGGGGCCAGGTTCGCCATCGACTGCGGAATCTGCGCCGCGAGAAAGGCCTCCTCCGTGGACGGCCATATCGGCGTCGCGATCCGGTCCTGGAACGCCCGCAGGTTGAAGCGGTTCTCCTCGGGCGTGTTCCCCAGCCCTAGCCCCGGCGATGTGCGGCTGCTGCCGGAGAGCCCGTCCGTCCCCTGCTCCCGGTTTGCGGGCGACGATGCCGACGAGCTGGTTCGGTCGGGCAGCACGAGGAAGCCCGTGGCCCCTTGGCTGCGCGCGCTGACACCGACGCCACCGAACTGCTGCATCCCAGAGCCCAGACCGGAATCTGGTGTCTTGCCCAGGGGGTTCGCCATGTTCATTCCATCGTTTGTCAAGTTTTCCATCACGGCGTTGAGCATAGCCATGTTCCTGGCCGCCTCCGGTCCGGGGCTCGGCGCCATGCGTTTGCGCTTGTGGCTCGGGTTCTCGGTGGGCTTGGGGGCGACATTCCGCGTCACGGCGCCGAGCACGGGGTGGAAGCAGTCCGAGTTGATCGGGCGGCTCCCTCTCGCCACCAGATGCGGCGGATCTCCCTTGTCCATCTTCAAATGGCCGGGCGGGATACTGCCCTTGGGATTCTGGAGCGGTAGTCTGCCCGGCAAAACTGGGGATATCTCGGTGTGTTTGGAGACGGAGCTCCGGGCTAGCATGGGGATGTTGTAGCTGGGGCCGCAGAAAATGTCTCGGTACTTGGTGAGCGTGGGCAGTCTGATGCACGAGTCGAGCCCATTTCTCTCGACATCCAAGCACGCTTGCTGTAAGAAGGCACACGTAATTTCGTGCTGCCGGCTGATTGCCACCATGGCCTGGATGATGAGCTCGAGATTGGACGTGTCGAGGGTTGTCAGGCCCGCCTTTGGGTCGTCTTTGCCCAGATACACGTAGACGGTGGTGGCACAGTAGAGTGATAGCGCGCATAACGGACTCCTCTGCGGAAATGATCAGCCATGTCAATACAAACAAGGGCCAGGGGTAGCATTTGACGCACAAACGTGGCGGTGGAGTGAGACGTCATCTTCATTATGTTGGCAATCTCCTCCGCTGACGTTCTCAGGCGGCCCATGCTAGTCTGCTTCACGGACTCAGGCAGGCCGTGCTTTTCCTGCTTCTCAATAGCGGCGTGATGTAGGGTGATGACGGCAGCGTGCAAATTGAGGTTGGTGTGGATGGCGGACGGGTCTCGTAAGTTCTGCGGTAGGCGCAGCTTTTCAGGGAGGAACATGAAGACGCTCGACAGCTTGTTGTCAAGGTCGCGGTGGCGCTTCCAGAACGCGCCATCCATCATGTCATCTGCGCCGTCGGTCGGCTTCGTCCGGTGGACATGCTGGAGGATGCTCCTGAAAACCCGGCAGATGAGGATGACACCTGCGAAGCCACTGTAGCTGGCGCCGTTGAATACCTCGTCCATAAAGGGCGCCGTCTCCTCCTGGCCGGACGAGAAAGCTTCCTCCGAGGCAGGGAGTCGAGTCACGACCTGTCATACGGTGAGTCGGGCGTCGTGAATTCGAGTAGAGGTACTCACATTACTAGGGTCTATCAAGCAAGGCCAGCCTGTTGATATACTCGCGTGCGAGTCTATCGCAAACGCTCCCCAAAACACTCTCCTCCGCTCCTCTAACTCAGCCCAGGTCGTCGTAGGACCCAGCGCCGGCGGCAGGTCATCCGAGTCTCCGTCCAGGCGATCAAGCCCCATCATTTGAGTGAGCCGGACGCTTTTGGCGCAGCTTAGTGATGCTCTCGTGAATAGCWTGCGCTTTGCCTCGTATGCAGCGACGAGAGACCATGTTTGGGCATGCGCGAGCGTGACAAAGTGCTCCCCACGGCCCTGTTCCAGAGTTAGCACAGGCCGTGACCTCACGAGCCGGCTGCACAACTCGCCTTCATCTCATCAGCCTCGGCGTATTGCCGAGCCCTTTGGTAGAATATCTGGGCATACTGGTCGTACTTGGAATGTCCGTTGGCTGCCATGGCCCAGATGGCGTACTGCAGGCATATGGGGGGCTTTCGCAATGGCCCGCCGTAGAACGCCTGATAGTACCGGCCCGAGTGGATTACCGGGATGAAGTGGTATTGGATGAGAAAGAAGGTGTTGTTCCTGTGAGTATCAGATGAGTGACGGGTCATGGTGAAACGTGACAGAGGGTCGTACAGTTCCTCTTGAACCTCAAAAGGAGGGACGGTTTCCGAGTAGCCGAGGCCCATCAACTGGCCGTCACCCATAAAGTTGCTGCCCTGGTGGCTTGTAAAGTTGGGCAAGTCAAAAGAGCCCTGCGAGTGGCTCGTCGGGCCCGGCGCCTCAAAGTCTTGGCCGGGCGGGCCGCTCTCAAAGGTGAAGTCTCCCATCTGAAGCGGAGGGTCCTCAGACCGCTTGCTGGAGGAGTCATTGCCATCGTCGCCCTTGTTGACGTGGTGGAGATACTCTTCCACCTGGGCTGTCGTACAGAGTAAGCACACATTCTCTGATATAGATTTTACGAATATGCGGGGATACCTAGCCTGGCCTCGAGCTCCTTCACGTTCCTCCGCTTAAAGGTAGGTTTCCTCCTCGACTCGGGATAGGCGCATTCGCCGCCGACCTTGAGGCAGCGGGCACACGCCGGCTTGGTGCGGTCGCACTTGAGTTTGCGCGAGCGGCACGAGACACAGGCCAGCGGCTCCGTGCCGGCGCCGGATGGGTCCGGGTGGAAGCTGTCGTCGGGCGCCATGCCGTGCTCCGGCGGTGCGGAGAGGCCGCGCTTGACAGGCGGTGGGGCCGCCGAGACACGAACGGTGCTCTGTACGATGGCTCAGGTCGTCGCAGCGAGTTCAAACGACGTCATGGACATGCCCCGAGCGGGAGGAGAGCGTTGCACGACGAGCCCTGCCCTTGAGTCCGGGGAGGCCACGTCGGGTTCAGTCACGGTCCTGCTTACGAATATGCTGGCGTCGGCGTTACAATGACGCGCCACACGAAGTCACGTTTTTTGGCGGTCGGATGCTCAGCCGGCGACTCTTTGGCACCGATGTCCGATGCTTGAACCGAGCTGCCGAGTGCTAAGACGGTGCAACTTTGCGCTGTCGGGCGAGCCACAGGTCCGCGACATGTTGGAGATGCTCCTTCAGTCGCCACTGTGATGTTTTGAACGCGACGACGTTGCCCTGATCTCTGCTGCAAGACTGTGGTGGAGTGGAGAGCGGTGGCCTGCCAGGCTGTCATGTCAGTTTGGAGATGATGTGCACGCACCGGGCCGAATCACCAGGGTCCTCGCAAAGTCGACGCAGATGCCGCCGTGTTTGGCTTGCATCGGCGTGCGTCACAGTATTAATTATTACGCCTCGGCAAACGAGGCTCAATGCGTCGCCTCAGCGTGACAGGCTGGCACACCCTGTGCCATGTCGGCGTGACCTGCGTGTCTCGTCACAGACCGTGGAGCTTGACCCTGCCGCAGGCCCGCAGCCTTGTCCGCCCACCACAGGGGCAAGCACGGTTCCTGAGAGTGACTTATTCAGGGGTGCGTGTCCAAACGGCGTCCCGTAACTCCCGTCGGCACCAGAGAGCAAAGGATCGGACGTGGGTGACAATTGGGGTTGGTTGACTCGCCGACGAACCCGACGGCAAGGTGTCAGGCCCGTTGTCTCTGGCGGTCCGTTCCAGGCAGGGAGAGCACCGACTCCTGACGATATACTGGACACTTCAAGGATCCATGGGTCTCCGAGTCCTTTGAGTTTGCCGATCCTTTAATCTCTCGGCGGTCCCGACGAACAAAGAGTTCGCCGGGCCATGCGCGCAAGGCATGCATGGCAACCCCAGTAAGCAGATGTCGGCCACGAGGGCTTCAAGTGCGAATCGACTGCTAGCTTCCCCGGAACTGCAGGCAGGGACCTGAGATGGACGGCCGCGGAATCTTGCCCGGCCAAGGTCCACGTCTGGAGCATGAATTCTCGCGGCGTCATAGTTCAAAAACGGGGCCAGAATACTCCGTACTAATATTGCCACGATCTGCATTGATTTTGCTGGAAACATGCCCCACCCAGAACGGCGCCTCAGTGGGCCGGTGATCCCTCAAGCCCAGCCAGCTTCTGCCTCACGACTCGTGGCGAGGATGCCGAGATGTCATCCACTCGGCGACCATCCCCTGCTTCACCTGGCGGCTTCCCTTTTGGCTTTTAGCCGTCGGTCCGACACTCGACCAGCACTAGCAGCGTCCGAGGCAGTATCATTCGAACTAGAAATGCTGTGGCCTGGAAGGGGGGAATGTTGGCTTGGTTGGCGTTGTTTGACAGGGCAAGGTCTATATGATGCCCTCTGAACGCCCCCGGCATGCACCAAGCAGAACGTCGTACGAAGTACCGCAAGGCATAATTGCTGCACGACGCCGAGATGTAGTCTGCAGACGGAAGGCCGCGTCCGCCGGGATTCACATCCCTTGGGGTGAATTGCATCACAGAGCAGCCACCAGCCCGAAAATCATCGGAGAAGACGGCGTCGGCCACGATAAGCGAGGATGGTGCCTGGGAAGGGGAAGCGCGCTGACAGCTCGCACGGCGGAAGACCCGCCGGGCCCGGGGTCTTCTGGGCTGCCGGCGGAGTGCGGAGTCGCAGACTTGCGGCACAGGTCCCTGAACGTCGGAGGTTGCAACCCTGGTCCCTGGAACCTGGTCGTCATGCCGCCGGGCCTGGCTTGGCTTCCATGTTGTCAGCGACGCTGATGGTCAGGTGCCACGGCAAGCCCGGTGCTGACAGCTGTTGAGGGCAACGTGTTGACGTGGGCAGGGCAGTGACGGTCTGGTGGCGCCAACGCAAGTGTCAGGGGCGTGCCGCGAGACGGCCCATCGGCGTTTGCACCGCCAACACCCGGGGCAATTGGGCGATCGTCGGCGGCCGCGATCAATAGCGGCGCACTGATCCGTTCAGTCAGGGTCCCGCCTGTCGTGATGTGACGTTGTTGATGCTGCATTGCTGATGCTGCATTGCTGGGGTGCGATTGTCATGTTGCGGGAATAGAGAAGGCCCCTGTTCCGCCCCGCAGTGCAACCAAGCGTTGAATGCTGAACCGCTGAACCGCTGAACMGACGAACCGCTGAACCGCTGGACCGCTGGACCGCTGAATCTGCTGGACCGCTGAATCCGCTGGACCGCTGCTGTCAGTTCACGTCTGTCCTGGCAGTGCCCAGACATGCATCCAGCCATCTGAGACAGACAACGCCCATCGGCCAATCCACCGCTGTTGGCAGTCCCCAATCTCTGCCGGGCTCAGTTCGCTGCCAGCAGGGCCCGTGCCCGTGCTGGTGCTCGTGCTGGTGCCCGCCGAAGACTCCGCACGCCCCCCCCGTTTCCCGTCGACGTCGTCCATGTCGACGTCGTCCGTGTCGACATCGTCCGAGTCAAACAAATGCCAGACAAGCGCCGTCGCGCGGAACGCTGGCGCTCAAGTCCGACATCAGGGCACGTCTCCGACTCTCCGAGGCGCGGAACAACATCCCTGTCGGGCTGATGACATGTTTCGCCGTGGCCACTCGCAGCCCGTTCCGAGGGCGTTTGACACCTGCCCTCCGCACGGCGCAGCAGCGCGCAGGATCCTTGATCCATGCCTCGCGTCCCGTCACTCCCCCGGCGCCTCGCCGCGCTTTTTGCGCCTTTGGACAGGCTTTCTGCAAAGGCTCGTACTGGACCTCTCACCTTTGGCGGAGGCCTTTCAGCTTGCGGCGTGGAAGCCTGTTGCCTCGACGCTGTCGACAAGGCGGCGGCAGGCCTGTCCGGTATCCAATGCCGCCGCATCCTCTCCTCTCCACGTTTCCATGTTTACTGTCCCCCGCAGGGAAGTCATCTCCGGGTTGCGTCCCATCCCTTTGGCATGACTGCCTGCACAGACCCGCCCGCTCGTCACCGGCTGGGCCGAGAAGCATGCGCCTGCGAACTCGCACGACTTGCAGAACAAAAGCCAAGCTTCCATTTCTGTCCCGACCCCGGCACAAATGACATCGACGAGCCTTAACTCGGTTCCTCTGCCAGACGGTCCAGACCTTCCCCATCCGTCTCCGCTCCCTACATACGAGTAGGGTCTGGCTTGGCTGGCTGGTCGCGGAACCTGGCGGTGGCCCCCACGGGAACACTGCTCGTGCTAGCACAACTTGGGGATTCGCCCTGCCAGCTGCGCTGGCTGCGCTAGCGGTGGCGATCATCAACGCCCTTTGCATCAGGCCGTCAGCAGCGTGTCGTCCCTCGGCGCGCTGGCAGTGGCGTTTATTTGATGTTGGACGTCTGAGCAGCCCGTCATCGCCCTGCACATGTAGGAGTGCCCAATGCGGCGCCCTGAACCCGGTCCGTCACTCTCACTTGAGCAAGGCCAAGACGTTTTGGCTTCCGTTCCGCACTTTGGTTGCCCTCGGCGGGAGCGAGCCAGCCATGGCCGCGCCCTCGTCATTCAGCCTCCACCCAGGAACAAGGGTCCTCACCATCCAGACATCCGCAGACCCCAACTGTCAAGACCTGCCTGTCCCGAATCCACTGCTCGCTCCACATCGCACATACCCCCCTTGCCCCGCCGTCGCTTCGAAGCCAATGCTAGCGAGAGCCTCCTAGCGAGCCCGCAAGTTTGCCCACATAGAGCAATGTCGAGCCGCAGCCTCGTCGGACTTGAATGCTCTTGCTCGCGACTCGCAGCCACTGCCGACATGTGGTCGGGCCTGAACTTGACGTCGCCGATCAAGGAGGCTGCCAAGCACGTCACAACCCCGGCGCAACCACTAGTACGAGTATACTTTTACGATCTGACAGGGAATACCCTGCGACAGGACCAAAAAGGTATTCCCAGTTGAAACAGCGTCCGAGCTGGATAAACTCAAATTCGCCACTCCTGAACCCACGACCGACGACGGACTATCAGGACGAACTGCTCCGAACAGGTACTCGTGCTCCGTGTTATCCGCGGGGGCCAAGGTCCTTGTTTCGGCCCGCGGCCTCATCCAAAACAAAATCCCAAACAGAAAGATTCCGCAGCGTATGAATGTTCTTGTACATGCAACGTCGCTCATATTCACTCCGGGCGTCCGGACCAAGGAAATCTCCAGATGCTGTGAAACCCGTGACGCCGCCAGGCGAGCGCCTTCTCGCTCGCTCCGAAAGACAAAATTAAAAAAGAAGCCCAGGAACGCCTCCTATGTCGTAGACAGACACAATGGGTTTCTTTGATATATACATCCATCCTGCGTAGGTGATACAGCAGAAAAAGAAAGGGGGGAAACAGCAGTCACGCGACGCAGTGTTTCATACACTCTCTCGGCTGAGTTCACCGGCTCTCTGCTTCCGCAAGCTGCCTATTTCCTCGTCGTAGGCACCGCCTTCGCCATCGCTGAGCGGCAAGGCCGTTGCTCGCTTGTCAGGGGGCGGCCCGTAGTTGACGGGACGCTCCGTCGAAGCGAGGATCTTGCCCTCTCCACCAATGCTGCTACCGACCCGGCCGTTCATGGCGTCGGACTCGGCTCGGGCACTGTTGATCATGGCGGGTAGCTGGCGTCGCCGGGCGTTGATGAACCAGTTGGAAATTTGGTCTGTTCGCAAAGTCAGTACTAAATCAAGTCAGGGCCGCAGCCACTCGCCAACACGGAGACTCACTCATCTGGAGGCCCGTCTGACGCATCAAATCCTGCTTCTCGTCCTCCGTGGGGTACGGGTGTTGCAGATGCGCCACGAACCATGCACGTAGCTTATCCGTCGTTTCCTTGGGGAGGTTGCCTCGGCGTTTCCGTTGCTTCGCATCGCCCCCCATTCCTATTCCGCCTAGGTCCCCGTACCGGCCAATGTCTTGATAGTGCGGGCCGTAGATTCCGCCAGCCGAGAATGGCGCTCGGTCGTAGGGCCGGATGGAGCTCGCGGAGAGAGACTGGTAGCGACTTGGGTGGTGGTAAGAGTAGCCGTAGTCTTGGCCTTGGTACACCGGCGGTGGTCTCTCGAGCACGGATGCACCTGCGACGCCCGCGCCGGGTTCCCGAGGACGATTCAGCGGTGCCGGCTCCCGGTCGAATTTCATTGTTGGCGGCAGACTGGGCAACGCCTGGCGAGGCTCTACCCTTCCGTTCATCTCGACAGGGACAGGGACACCCCCACCGGGCGGGTAAGAGTCTGCCCGGCTAGGACTCGTCCAGGTCTCTGCCGTCGTAGATGACGGGTGCTCTCGACGCGCGGGTGACATCTGTGGAGGCGGAGGCCGCCCGGGACTGCGGTAAAGTCTTGGTGCTTGTTTGGCTCGCAAAGCTGGCTGCTCATCCTCGATGGAAATTCTCCGTCGCTTGTTCGGATTTGTCGAGTGGACGTATTCTGGTGATGCTATCGAGCTTTGGGCTGCGATACTTGGGGACTTGTTAGAGGGCCTGCCCGTTGGCTTGCCTGGCAACGGTCCATCGAGATGAAGTTCAGGAAACGTCTGGCGGATAGACGGCAGAGCAACCGTCTTGTTCTCAATGCACGGTTGAGAGTAGCTAGAAGAGGGTCGAGACGCATCCCAGGGGTACTCGTTTTTGAATGTGGGATGCGGCGATGACGTGGCCATTGTGAGAATAGACATCTTGGACGGTTGGGCTCGGTTTTGCTGTGAATTGCGATTGGAGTCGGGACGCCGTGATGGGCTATTGTCCATAACCACACCAACACGGGCTGTAGATGTACGGTCGATCCTGAAGCCCATCATATGAGTCTCTCTCTCTGCCGAGATCTTCGTAGCGGATATTTGCCTACCTTAAGGCACGCTCTCGAAGGTCAGGCCAGAAAAGCAAGGTTGATTGGTACTACCGCAAGACACGGTAATCAGGCTTCGAATGCCCAACGCGAAGGGTGCACGCAGCGTCCCTTGCACCTCTTGTTTGATGTCAAGTATTTCTCAAGTGCCGACTTGACTGACAACCGTGGCCGATTTGTCGGAAAGACAAAGCCAAGCAGAGCCAATATGTAAAGGGCCGTGGTGGCGGAACAACGAACCGACGTGCCGGCCGACGAAGGTGGGATGCCCTGCGTCTTTTGTATAAATGAAAGTGCCGGGGCCGCTAGTAGTGGACTCGCGGACAGCCCTAGGGGAGTGCAGAGATGGGGGAACCAGATCAATGGACAGGGGGGACGGATCAAATAGCCAGAAAGGGAAATAGTAGAGAGGTCGACTCCAGAACGAGAAGCAAGCCCGTGTGGTTGTAGGGACGGCCGACTTGCAAGAGCCGACGGGTCGAGCTAAGTTGGACGAGGCGCACCAGAACACCCCACGGCGGACAGATGGCCGGCGGGCAAGTGGTGAGAAATCAGAGAATATTTCCGCAATGGAATTCCAGCCGAATGCCAGGCAAAAGATGTACGCCCTGATGATGACGGGCAGCTCTGAGGCGCAGGGGACCAGACCTCCACACGGATTACTCCGTACAAACTCGACGAGGAATGAACCCTGCCAAAGCAGCCGCATCGCAGTTGCGGCGCCCATCTAACAGGCCGCTGCGTCCGGTGCCCGGTGAGGCTACCGAGGTTCCCGCCAGGAGGCGGCGCTGGGATGATGCCATGGTGATGGCTTCGAATCCTTGGCCTACGAAGACCACCGGAGCTGCCAGAATTCTCGATTCACTGATCAGGAAGCCAGATGGAAAGACGACAGAAGCACAAACGAGCCGCTAGTGGGTTTAGCTAGCGGCAGGGGTGTCCGTCGATGTCGTGGAGCAAGAAAGTCATGGGGCGTGTGTGAGGGCGTGAGCGTTTGTGCCAGTGTGGGTGGTGACTGGACACCCGCCAGTGGCACCTAGCGTCCACCCCAGGCCCAAGATGGCGGATGAATCCAACGCCGTCGAGGGCTGCCCTGGCCGCGGTGCCATGAACAGCAGACGATGGACGAGCATCCCTCCCCTTCCTTGCTGCTGCCCTCGCACAGCTGCCACGGGGCGCACCAAGGAGCCACGGCACATCGATGAGGCGTGCTGGGATGCCTCTGAGACAAGCTCCCCCTGGGTTCTAAGCACCCCCGACGCCGGTATCGCTGGCAGCCACCAGGCGTCAAGGCAAGATCCACGTCGTCTGTGAGGGACATCGAGCATGGCAGCGTGGGTCTTTGAATGCCCAGGGCTGTGTCAGAGGCACTTCGCAACAGTTGACCCCCATGTCGTCAACGGGTCGCCCTGCCTTGCATGGCCTGAGAACCATGGAGTTGGAGGCTGGTCACGCGCGGCGTCGGATGGTCGTAACAGCGACCTCGAGATGGGGCCAAGAACAAACAAAGGGACCATGACTCTTGCTGCTGCTGCTACCCGAACCAGACGGACGGAGACTCCACCGGCAAGGTGTTGTTGAGTGCTGGTTCTTTCACGTTGATGGCAGCCAGAACAGCGCTAGGGCGTGCCGCTAGGCGCCATGACACCCCGCCACTGATGATGCTACCATAGGCGTCCCTGTCAGGTTGTCATTGGAGACTTGTGTGCTGCGTGGTCAGGCACTCGTAAAAATGATTCAGCGGGTCGCTGACGGGGCCCGACACTTGTCAGGCCTTCTTCGGCGTGAAGGGTGGCGGCGGTGGTCGAGGGAGGAGGCAACATGGCTGCAGTTGACGCAGCTAGCTCCTCATGGCTTGATGAGTGGCCGCGATGTCATCGTGTCAACTGACGTCCGGGGGGTCTATCGTCGCAGGCCATCCATGCTCGTACATGTTCAACCTCGTCCGTCCTTCATGTCCATTGGCGCTCTATTAGAGGTTGACGGGTCTTCAAGGCAGCTCCCTGACCTGTTCATACCGAACGGATACGAGTATGTAGAATGGCCCTCTGTGTAATCCGTACGCCAGGTAATACGAGTAGTCGTGGACTCAGGGTCGCGGATGACCCAACACGGTCTGAGCTGGATCAACCACAGATATCGATTCACCGGAGTCCGTCGGTGTGGCGGCGAGTGGAGGCGCGCGACGCAAGCGTTCACCCTGATCCATCCCTTGCATTGCGATGCGACGACGGTCTTCTGACAGCGATTCGGCTGACAGTTCTCATCTTTCCGCCCCTCGGTTCCCACCGCCACGTCCCGACTGAGTTCCGACAGCTGCGGAGCGCTGGACAATGCGACCAAAGAGACCCCCTTGGTGTCTTGACGCCGGCGACGCCACGCCACGCTCATGCCACGACGAAGACACGAGCGAGCCATTCCCCCCCTCCGGATTGCTGGCATCAACGGCGCGCTGTGGGCATCTTCTCCGTTTGTTTAACTTTGCCCAGTGCCACTGTCTCGGGCAGCCTAGCCCCCATTGCCAATGCCACCCCTGTTGATGCCGCACAACTCAGACATATGCGCTTTGTTGCCCAACGGTGGTGGTGTCCGCCTCGGCCGGGGTAAGCGGGGGCCGGTGAGGAAACATGCAAACAGGCGCATGTGCCTGTGACTGCGTCTGTGTCTGTGTAAGGCAGAATGCGCACTGCGTAGCGTACCAAGTACGGAGTACGTATGTGCGAGTCCTGGCGTGCCACGGACGCCAGGTTTCTGCAGAGGGATGCCGTCTCCACGTCGCAGCCAGGCAGACAAAAGAGCTGTCAAAATCGATCTCGGGCCGGCCTTGGGGATTCACTCTGCTGCCAATCCGGCTCGCAGTCGCCGCCGGGAGTGTGTGCGCTGGTGCCAGTAAGAGGCCCTGACGGCCGACACTGACAAGGCCGCCCCTGTCAACCCTGCATGCGTTGACAGCCGTTCCAAGATCCAGACACGCGACGTCAGCTGAGTGTGTCAGCCGGATGCTGAGATGCGACTGGCTCGTCGAGTAGCGCAAGGGCTGGTCGGCGATCTGTTAGGTCCAGATCGGTGCCGACAATGGGTGTGGTGGAGAAACATGTCAGAGTTGGGCTGCGATTCTGGAGGTGGCCAGTCTGTTCACGGCATGTACGGAGTACTTCAGTACTCTGTGCGAGTGAAGCTTTAGGGCAAATTTGATTCATTTATTAGGTATTTATTGATTATTATTAATAGTACCCGGCTTGACAGCATCCACAGTCTCTCTCGACATTTGTGTGGCAGCCTCAGGCCCCAAGGCCACCAGGCAGCTGCCTTCCCGTAACTGCCGACAGCAGGGATGCGGCAAAGATGAGGCCCCTTACAAAGTCGGATGCCTTCCACAACAGGTATCCAAACAAAGTCAATGCCATGACAACGCACAGCTTCGCCAAAGCAGACCCATCGACTACGACCATGTTCCAGCTCGGGCCCGTCCACCGCGCGCGGGACGCACGCACAACTGGCATGCTGTCCGACTGACGAGGGCGCAACAGGTGCAACGTTCGGAATATCTCAATGTCAACAGCATAGCCTTTCCGTCGCGAAAACCTTCGGCCGACGTCACGAGCATCTCGCGTGAGCTGAACTAAAACTGTCCATATTATGGGATCGTGGCATCCGAAGTTGGCCTCTCCGCCCGGGCCAAATTCGCGGGAAGCAGCAGTCCGTCCACTCCAAGTATCGACACACATTGGCCAGTTTCCGACGAACTTTGAGCCGGCTAATTGTTGGGGATTAAAGAGCTGCGGATAGGAAACATGAAGCAGAGTGCTTGGACGGGTTTGGAAACCCCTTTTCCTGGGATCCGACGGAAGTCTGCGCGGACCGGGCTTCGGCTCCAGGATCCGTGCGTCGTTGGCCGCCACGATGTACGGCACGGTCTGCGGGTGTCTGTTCGTCGCAGTCGGTCAAATGACTGGGCATTGCGTGCGAGCCATGGACTATCCCGTTTGGGATCAGTAATCCAGCTCCCACTAGTTCCAGCAGCCCTGGCAGAACCCTTGATGCCTCTGTCGGCAAGGTGGAAACTCTCTGCGGTGGAGTTGGGCCCGCAACAGACGACTCGATTTCCACGAACAGGAGCCCTGTCGCCAATTTGAGCATCCGTTCACGGGAAGCTGGTCGGGCATCGCAGGGCTGCCCATGCCCCAGCTCCGCCCAAATGTGCCATGGAGCTTATGAGCACCCGTACTCCCCCAGATGTATGATGGACGCAGCTAGCATCATAACATCTCATAGCCAGATCGGCGCTTGTTCAGGCGCGTATCGGCCGAACGCAAGTCCTCGACACTAGAGCCTCAGATTCGCGGATGTGTGCAGTCAGGGGAGACGGATGACGCAACAGCCAGTGTCTCCTCAGTAGGCCAACTTGTACATGCGGCCAGAATCAACGACGGTCATCGGCTTTCGCTTCTGGTCAAAGAGTACTTCGCACGCCGGATCCGTACTCTGCAAGAGGTGCCCTGTTCAACCAAGCTACTTCGTATTCTGGCTACGAGCCAGATTAAACCGTCATTCTCATCAAGCACCTATGATCCTCGGGCGGGGCTCCGGGCAGGTGGTGCAGCATCACCGAGATGATTCGCGTTTGGGACCTTGAAGCCTGGTTGCTACGGTTTGTCGCAGCCTCATGTTGCCACGACGTCAAGCAAGGCTTCGGCAAGCATTCCTGTGCCCAGCTACTTCGTACGAAGTACGTAGATTCATGTCTCAGCCTGGACGTCCAACAACGGCAATAGACTGCAACATGGCCACTGAGCGTTCCTTTTCCCGCAGCCTTCGACAGCTCATCAGCCCATTCTTCTGGTGGCCATCATGGCACGCGCAGGCAGGCTAATATGTTGTTGCCAGAGCACAATGATACTGGCGTGTCATTTGTGATTTCTGATTTCCCCCCTTGCCTCTCAACACGAAGCGGAACCTGGCAGCCTGCAAGAGTCCGTCAAGGAATGGCCACAGAAGAATTATGCTCCTTGGCGTCGTACTTCGTACTTTGTGCGAACAACAAGGTGCTTGTGGCGTTCGTCCTGTGGCTTGCTGCAGCATCAACCTGGCCATGCCTTCAGCGAGTCAAACGCCGCCGCCTCCACAACCAACAAATGGACGTCCGGCAGTTCTCTGGCGGATTCAAGGCCAAGGTCGGTCACCCTTTGGCCTGCGCGAACCCGCTCCCCGGTGAGAAGCAGCAGAGCGGGTGAAATTGCGTGCCTCTGACAGCACAGCGAGTCGTGGTAGCACACCTCGCAAGGTCGACTGCACTTGGCAAGGGCCCGTTCCGTGGCACGAGTCTCGCGGCAGCAGAACCCGTTGGCTTGGTTCTGTGTGACCATCTGCCATTACACTAATATTAGCTACTGCCACGTTTGCACACAGACCACCATCAAGCCTGAAACCGAGGCGAGTGCTGGTTCCACGTGCCGCTCTGTCGGATGTCGGAATGGACGATGGCGTGGAGTCGGACAACATATTTGGACGCCGTGCCCATCAATTTCGACATTTCCAGATGATACGCACCGGAGCCGTGACAAAGCAACTCCGTACCATGTCTATCATTGATACACTGGCAAGAACAGGAACAGGAATTCGTGTGAATATTTCTACTGTACAGGGTATGTCAACGTGCAGTCGTGGGTGAGGAAGCTTTCACTTCTTAAGGGGACCATTTGAAGTTTATTGATTACCAGGGCTATTGCACTCGTATACCTGCGCATTCGCTCGACTTATCATCCGAGAATGGGGTTTATTTACGGAGTACCAACAATTACACCATATTCGTTGACACAGGCCCGTGTACCCATCGATCGGCCGGCTCTAGAAACAAGTATACTGTGCCATGTTCACAAGTGTTTGACATGGCACGGCTCATTATCACTTTGGATTACGAGCCTAGGGTGGGATTCTCGTGTCGTACGTATGCTAGCAACTTCATGGAGCGCACCAAGTAGTGCGCATTGCTGATGCCACACCAAGATCTCCGACACCGAGGTTTTGACACTTCGGCCTGAAAGACAGCGTTGCGAACACAACATTSAAGTGGAGGCTTGGCTGAACGCATGACAAATACAGCACTGCCATGATTCACGGTTACACCCGTTCTGACTGCAGCCAGAGAGCATGGATGACAAGCCGCATATTTCAGGTTGGTCCCGAGGACTGTTGTGCCCTGGACGCTGGCGTCTGTGATACTCCGAATGGGTCTCACGGTTCGACTAGGTAGGCATCACGAAGCCCTGTATAGCCACTGACCTCGAGCATTGGGACAAGATTCCGAGTTGCTATTCCGGACGATGGCCTTTACAAGGACGCCAATACCGGCCATGAAAAATTGCCACAGAAATATCAAATACAAGGTAGCGGTCTGCGGTGTTCTGGAACCGGAAGCAGTATTCCAACAGGCGGGTTGAGCTCCCACAATCCCACACATCGTTCCGGGCAATTCAACCATGTGGCACCGCTACACACTGATCTGGGGCAACCCGTCGAGCTGCCATGCGCACTGCAGCTTGGGGGACCTCCGCCTCGGGACATATGCCAGTATTGGATGCCTAGCGACGTGCACGGCAGCACACGGGCACGCCACGCCGTGCGCTCATGAGATGAGTGCAGGCTGGGCTGCCATGTGTCAGGTGCGGTGCCACGAGCTGCCTCGACACGAGCTCACGTGCTCCCGAGGCTCGCAACGGTGGCGCTTTTTTTCGTCTCACGGACGCGGCGCTGACGGGTTACGGTCTGATATGCAGCAGAAGGGGTTGGGAAGTGCGGTTTCGGGAACAACGTTGGTTCGTGCTCCTGGGGGCTTGTGTTCGTGCTGCAGCACGGCGTTTGCCACGGTCTACGAAACAGCTCAAACCGCCAAGTTAGGTGATAGCTGCACTCTGGTACGAGATGAGGGAAACGACGACATCGTCTCATATCGAAAGCCATCACTGCTTTCACAGATGCTCTTTTTTCAGATTGCCTCTTATTCTCCGACTCGCATCATCACCATGCATGACGCGTATTTTCGGAACGACATCGACGGTCCACCATCACACATGCACAAACTCGGCGACGAAGCACATGTGCTATTATCCTGTGCGCTCTGTCACAGTCTGCAGGATTCCTAATGAGACACATGCCCTTTTCGAGCGCCTGCATGAGTATATGATGGCGAGCTGGTGCCGGTGCATCTCACAGCGCCATGGGGATGAGACGAAGATACGGGAGTCCGATCATGTTGCTGTCCGGTGCTTCGTATTCATATTTCAGCTCGCCACGGCCTGTGTCTGACATCAAATCCACCTCGTAAGGTAGCGGAACTTGATGGTGTTGCATGAAGTGTCACCGTTGTTGTGGGTGGTCCTGCTTGGATACGACGATTCCATGGCCTAGTGTGCCCCCCAAGCGTAGCGCCTAAGAAAATATCACGAAAAAGTCTGGCTCGTGTATTCTGGCCGTGAGTCTCTTCGTCGCCGTCGATATATCTATTCGATCGGTAAATAAGGAGACTACCTAGTGTACAGTAGATATTCCGACCTTTAGATTCCTCAAAACAGGACAACTTGATGCCAGATGAGAGCATCTCCATTGTGTTCATTGCCCAGAATCATGACTTCACTGCCCAGCAGGTCAGTCTTCCAAGCAATTCTTTCAATTCACTTCGCATTAAAGGGACATGGAGTGACTACATGGCCCGACCTAGGTAAACGTAGAGTATCTCCCATGTAAATGATATCGGTGAATACATGATTGAAGATCCAGGACCTGGAGTCCACCGTTTAACAGCCGTCACGACTTCAAGACGCCAAAAAGTTCCCAACAAAGTTAAGCCTTCCGTACACCCCAAACCCCCTCGATACATGTCCATTGATTGCAGTCCATAGCTTTATTTCCAATCATCACCGCCGAAACATCTTATTCAAAAGACTCGCACCGCCGCGCCCCCTCCTAGGCGTCTCCTCGCCAGAGGTCCTCGCCCCCGTGCGCCCGGAGCCAGCTGCCGGGTCGTCTGCCCTGCTTACTTCGACGTACTCCTCTGCGTCGTCCTCCTCGCGGTGGGTGCGGTCAAAGTAGCCTTCAGAGTCAATCTTAGAGTGCCCCGGCGCGTAGGTGACCAACGGCGAGGGGGCATGGAGGTCGCGTATCTTGGCGAGTCCGCGGTCTAGGTACTCAACCATGCCGGCCTTGGTATCGAAGTTGTCTTCCTCTGCTCCGCCCCGGCCGAGGTTGATGTCCTGCGCTTTCCTGTAGAGCGGTCCGCAGCGCGTTTTGAATTCGTGCTCTAGCTCCTTTTCCCGCGTCTCGACGGCCTCGAACCACTCGGACGTTTGCATAGGAGACGTCGAGACCGCCCGGGCTCGGGCTTCAGTTTCGACGTGGGAGAGCCACCCGGCGTATTGCGCCTGGCTTGCCACGACGTCATTCTGGGTCTCCGGCCTTCCTCGTTGGCCGTCGGCCCAAGCTTGGGCATCGTGAGTCATCTTCGTTCCGGCAATGTACTTGTCGAAGGAGTGGCTGAACTCGCGGTAGTGGCCCTTTAGGATAAAGCACCGCCCGGACCAGCCGTTCTCGGTCATCTTGTCGAGGATTAACCTCGCTGCAGGGCATTCCCAAGAAACGTCGAGGCCTCTGGCGTAGAAGACAAGGCACCTGGCCTTCTGCCATTGTGCGAAGGTGTTCCGTCCTTGTTCGTCCGCGATGGCACGCTCGATCATGTCAAGAGAGGCAACTTCGAGGAACGATCGTGGAGCACGGAGGTTGATGGCGCCATGAATGTGAGATTTCTGGTACTCTGTTGGAGACCTCAGATCGAAGAGCACTACCTGTCCGTGCAGTGACATGTCGAGTAGTTGGCCGAGGTCTGCCGGCAGGATCATCTGCGGGCCACTCTCTCCCTCAGGTGTTACGTCCTTGAGCTTCATGGCGGCCAGTCTGTTGGAGACCATGTCTCTTTCTCGACGGTGATGGAACCACACCTCGAGGTGACACGGCTCTATTCCCAGGTTGGAGGCGAGGAATGCACTCTGCGAGTCGTTCGGCAGCGGCTCGTTTTGATAATATTCCTCGAGGCGTCTCTCGACATGGGCGGAGAACTTCTTCGGCTCAGGCACGTCGTCACCAAAGGTCGTCCGCCTCAGGGACTGCTGTTGGTTGAGTATCATCTGCCTGGCTATCATGGCGTTTGCGCCGAAGGAAGACGACGTTGGGTGTGAGTGGAGAGCATTAAGGGAGAGGGAAGACGTCACAGGTCTTATCGGTCGAAACGGCCCACTCATGGGCGAGGATGAAAGAGGAGACGCCGGGCGGCCAGGCGTTGGTGGTTGGCTAGGGGCGAAAGGGCTCATCGTGTTCGCTGTTGCTCCGAAAGGTCTGTTAGCAGAGGTCGTGGCGAAGGGGTTGTGGAAAGAAGCAGCCTCTGTAGGCGCAAACGTCGTCCCAGAGACTCCAGAAACAAATGACGCAGAGTCTGGACCGGCGGTCTCCGGCTGAGACTGTTTCACCCTGGTAGGAATGGCGGTGGGTGGCGGTTGTCGCTTCTGTGCGACGAGGTTGTTGGAGCGGATAAAGGCGACAAAGGCCATGGCGTTGTCCTCGGGGAGTAAATCCCATATCATGACGGGCATTGAGACGAGCAACAGCGTAGAGTGGCTCTTGAAGACGCCTTGAACCTTGACGTACCTGGCCATGGCCGGAAAGGCGTTGAGCCACTGTTCCCACGCGTTGATGTCGAGTCTCTGGTCGTGCTCGAGGGCCAAGGAAATCATGACATGAGGAGTGTCCTCATTTGGTTCGGCCGAGGCGAGGCCGTTTGATACGGGGTCTGCCGCTTCGGCGGCTCTCCCCGTCAGGGGCATTGGGAGATGGTTACGCGGCAACGGCGCGGGGATCTTCTCGACCGGGAGAAGCCTGGACAGCTCGATGCTCGGGGCTTTATGGTTTGCCGTCATCATGAAGTGCACCGGAGTCGAGCGAGCCTCAAACTGCTTTCCGTTTATCTGGATCGGCCGCGGGTGCTTGAGGCGAGCTAGCACCTCGGCGTGTAGCATTGCGGCAGAGAACATCCTCAGGCGCCACTCCTGCAGGACTTCGATGAGGGCGTTGGTGAAGGAGTATCGACCTGGGTCAGGGGCGATGGCATCCCAGCTGGAGGCCGATATCGTCTCGGTGATGCTGTTGCCGTTGGGGAAAGTTGCGCTGGCTGCCCCGGCGCAGCAGTCCAAAAGGATGAGGACATCTGACCTTGATCTCTCCAGGAGAGTCTGGATGGCGGACCACCTGGACAAGGTTAGCGTGGTCGAACAGAAGGAGATGATGACTTTGGAGAACGCACTGCAACCAAGGCGAGTCGGCGTCGCGAGTTCTATGAGCCACGTTAGAACTGGAATGTTCGGGGGTATATAGATAGACACATGATGGATCGGGCGGCACTTACGCGCACCACGTGCTCTGCCTCGAGTCGTCGATTCTCGCATGGCCACCATAATAAATAATAAAGAGTGTATCCTGAGACTCGTGTTCCTTGATCAACTGGCCGAGGCGCATCATGAGTTCGAGGTGGGAATTCTCGGACGGAATGGCAAAGATGTCGGTGCCAAAGGCGTACTCTTCGCGAAGACACTTTTCCAAGTCTTCCAGCTCGGGCAGCACGAACAGGTCGTCCGATCCCCAGTGAAGCAGCAGTGCTTGGACCTTGCTGTACCGTTGAGAGCTTCGCCCGCGGTTTGGAAAGGCGCGCGTTGCGGACTGATGCACGATGTCAGAAGCCATGACAGAGGAAAGGTAGGTGAACGTACGTCCTCGAGTCTCCTTGCAAACTGGCCAATGTGCTGCATGTGGAAGCTCGTCCGGCTGATGTCGTGGGTTGCGGACCTGGCATACGCATCTCCGGAGCTCATCGTGCCCTGAGAGCGCCACGTCTGGTCAGCGCATGGACAACACATCAGGAATCGAGAGCCAACACGCACCGCCGCTTCGCCGTTGATGGCGCCGTTCCCATCCGCCGGCCGCCGCGAGCGGATGGTCACGTATGGCTGCTGGTCACTCATGGCCGTGTCGCGAGTCGCATGCCCGTGCCCGGTGCGAGATCCGGCGTCGTGTAAAGCGTCGCTGTTGCGGGGGACTTCGGCGCTCGAGGGGGACCTTGGTGATGCTCCTGGCGGCGGGTGCAGCGCATCGTATCGGGGACGCACGGCGCTGGCGACTTGAAGAGGGTCAGGGGAKGGGAGGGGAGGTGTCGCCGCGGGACATGACGAGCCGCGAGAAATAGATCCAGTCCAGCTGGAGATCGCCATGCGCGCGCATGTCGTCAAACGGCCGTCGCCAAAGCCTCACTTGCTCTCGGTCCCCAAAGCGGCTAGCCCCGTGGCATTGCCCGGTGGCCCAAAGTGGTGGTTTGTGCGAAGCCGGCGTACCGGGGACAGCCCAGGAGGCGCGTCAGGCGCACTAGAGCCAGGTCTCCGGTACTCCGTACTCAGCTGCTGCACACGCGGTTTGTTTCCAGCGAGCACGTTCAGCGCCTCAACCGCTGCCTGGCGCCCCCCGGCGGCCAGCGGCACTGGAGAGCGCTGTGGGCCCCAGGACAGGGGCCGTCTGGCAGCCAACCACGGCACGCGCACCGTCCACCCTTCCAAAGCGACACCGAAGCACACGAGACCGGAACTGAAGCGCACGCGCGCCTCGGTCAGCTTCATATCCCCATCTGCAGCCGTCGAGGGACATTTCCCCTGTCCCTTCGGCCCGTCCTTCGGTGGCCTATCTTGTCTGCGCTGCTTGCACCCCCCGGCCGCAAAACTCCCCGACCCGATCGACTCGCGTCTGCAGCCATGCGTGAGAGGGTCACCTTCGTCCACCCGCCGGATGCCGAGCTTGACCCCCGGGCCCTGAGCATCCAGCAGGCCGGGCTGCTGGGTCCCTCGGTCGAGTCTACCCGCCAAGATCGGCTCACCGTTGCCCTGGATGAACTGCCGCTGGAGCTCGCCGGCCTCCTCCAAGCCTACCAGGAACTGCATCTGAGGTGGTCGAGCCCCTTGGCGTATGGCACATTGGAGCCGTTTAGCTCTCGGCTGTCACCGGGGCTTCATGTATTTTTCACTCCGTCCAAGAATGCAGCTCACGACCCGTCAGTCCTCCCTCTAGTCCGATGAGATGCTCATGCTGATGGCCCAGCAGTGCGAAGCTATGCTCGCTCTTACAAGCGTGGGGCCCGCTAGACTGCATGTCTTCAGAGGTACGTGCCACAGACCTTGCTGAACTCTCTTGCAATTTTCTGACATGGAGTATAGGCATTCACCAATGCCGGTRCGGACCAGCGTGGTGACCGCGGATCCTCCTACTTCTACCAAGAGCTGGAAGACCTCTCTGCCTTTGTCAGCTCAGCCACCCAGGACATCTGCCCAGAACTAGACTCCATCTGCCAATCCCGCTTACGCAGCCTATACACCGCCGCGAGCTTGGACATCTCATTCGACTCGGCCACGCAAGCACTGAGGGCCACGGCGTTTTGGCCCCTGAGAGAGCACGCCATCATCGTGCCCAGTTCGTCCAAGAGGAGGACAGAAGTCGGCATCCTCACCAAGGACGCGCCGCCCAAGCTCGAATCGCACGAGCTTGGTGTCTCGGGTGTCCTGAGCGTCCTGGGTGAGCAGAAGGAGCCGGCGCCGTCGCTATTCGCCTTTCCCTCGCGGCACAGACTGAGCGACGCGTCCTTTTCGTCCGAGTTTCTGGCGCCGACGGGGCTGCATCCAACGCTGCGGCTGAGGCTAAGCAGCAACAAGCCCCCTGTTGAAGATGCCGAGTGCGCTCCCCATGCCTACTTCACGTTACCCAAGACAATCTTTGCCGACCGCTACCAGCTCGACGACGAGTTGTTCTTGGCGTCCAAGAACTTGACCGCGTCTCGTTACACCAGCCTGCCTGTGGACTTGGAGGCACCAGCGTACACCACCAAGACATGGGGTTCCAGTGTCCTCCTCGAGCTGGCACCTCCCGCGTCTGAAGGCAGTCAGGCATGGACTGCCGAAGTGCCACTCCATCTCCGCTACATGAAGCCATCGGCGACTGGATATGTCCCCATCGAGGTTCCCTATCCGGCGGTGTTTTGGGCATGCGAGTCTGGTAGCGACGTAGATTTCTCGACCAACCCGTTCGACCGGCTTCACGTGGGATACGATGGACTGTTCAGCCCTCAAACGTCCTTTTGGCATATCAATCCGCAGCCCGAGACGGGGCGCCGGATCATGAGCTCCGTGTCAGTCCCGGTGCTGCAGGAGGAGGGAGCCGCATGGATTGGATTGGGGACGACAGCCGTGGTGAGTTTGGGCTTTGCGTGGGTGTTGTGGAAACTGTTGTCTGCGTACACGGCTTCTGGCGATGGAGGCTCCAAAGGCAAGGCGCAGGAGCAAAAGAAGCAGTAGATGTATGCAAGGGCTGAAGCCGCGGCTCACTTCCGGTTGTGTCACATTCCACGTAGCACAAGGTCCGTTGTGGACACCCACGGTATCGTGCACGTCCTAGACTTCTTTCTGTTCCCACACAGCCACATACTCGTGCATGAAACTCTCAACTTCAAGAATCAATACAGGTAATCCATATGGTCACTCACAACCCCGGCCCAGATGCCCGATCCCGGCCGCCAGCACCGGCGCCGGACGGTCCACGTGACCTCTCGACGGGATTAGCGGCGATAAAACGCCGACATCCCGCACCGAAGCCTCGCGAGTCGCGTCGACGCTCAGGTCATCAACCGCAGCAGATCTCATTTTCCAGACTCCCTAGCGACCCTGCAGGCGCGCGTCTTACCTCTTCGCCTGCCGACCTCCTGGCCTTCGACTACACCGGCCGCGCGGGGGTTACCATGAGCCAGGATGGCGCCGACGCCACCGTCGGTGGACGCTGCCGCCACAGCGGCGTCGACGCCGGGGAATGGCAGCGACGACCGGACAAGACGCAACGTGGCGTGCATCAACTGCCGCAACTCCAAGGTGAGTGAGTCTGGGCTGGTTGGCGAGTGGGGGGCTTGGGGATTGGGCGTGGTGTTGACGGGGCGAGTAGGTGCGGTGCCGGACAAGCCCGGTCCCCGGACAGCCGTGCCAGCGGTGCGCGAAGCTGCACATCTCATGTGTGGTGGACAAGGCTCATAAGAGAGTCACGAAACGAAGGTAACCCCTCTCCCGATATGAGACCTCATTTATAGTATCTTGTCGAGACGGTTCAGTCTTCGACGAAGCTCAGGCTAACCGCCACAGTAAACTCGAGCAGCTCGAGCAAGAGCTGCAGAGCATCAAGCAAGTCGTCAACCCCGACGCCAACGGCCACACGGCATGGACGCCGCCCAGCCCCCGCGCGACCTTCTCGGCCCTGCCGGAGCAGACGCCGGCCTCCGCCGTCGGACTGCGGCCGCCGCCCCCGGAGGTCCCCACGCCGCGCTCGGAGCCGCTGACGGGGAGCAGCCTCGGGCCGGGCTCCGAGCGGCCGGCCAAGACGGGCCCGACCGAGCCCCGCATGCTGGGGAGCCACGTCGTGTCCGGCGAGGACGTCGACTGGTACTTTAGCAAGTACGTTCTCTCGCACACAGGTGCGGTCGTGGTGGTCGTGTGTTGACGGCGGCGCCCAGGTTCCTGCAGTGCTACCACCCCTTCATACCCATCCTCCGCAAGAGAGACCCCGACGAATGCTACGAGGCCAGCCCGACGCTCTTCTGGGTCATCCTCTACGTCGCCTGCCGGCGCTACCCGCGCGACCGCACCGTCTTCTCCGCGCTCATCGACCACGTCGGCCGGGACGTCTGGCTGATGGTCTCGGCGCCAGCCATGAACCTCGAGGCCATCCACGCGCTGCTCTTCCTCTGCACGTGGCCGCTGCCAAACATCCGCTTCGTCACCGACCCGTCGTCGACGTTTGCCGCCATCGCCATGAACTCGGCCAAGCTGCTGGGCTGCTACACCGGGAGGGGGTCGCACCCGCACTTTACCATCGGCCTGCGCCAGCACCTCCAGTCGACGGATGAGGAGGCCTCGGCTACGTGGTTGGCGTGTTGCTTGCWTGCGCAGCGGTATGTCTCCTCACCCACTTACACGCCGACGAGGCGAAGAAGCTTCTCACTCACGAAAACCAACTGTGGCAGAACGACGTCGAGCATCGGCATCCCGCCCCCGTCGATACAACTCAACGACGCGGGCCCCAAGAGAGCGTTGGAGTCTCACACCTGGACCGACCTGCTCGCCATGTACGAAGCACAACGCTTCCTCAACCGCTTCCACACCGCAATGGCCGCGCAAGTCGGCGTCAACGGCGGCGTGCCAGACACCGTCATCGCCATGTGGGAGACTGAATTCGAGTCCCTCAAGCCGCTCCTCATCCGCCACGACACAGGTACGCCATGCCTCGCATCATGCCCCCCTCGCGATATACTCACAGCATCAGACATATCCCGCTTCTGCCTCCTCGCCGCCCAGCTCGAGATCCAAACCTACCACTTCATGGCGCTCTCCCCGTCCGCCCCCTCGCCCTCCCTCCTGTCCCACGTCGTCCGCGCCTTCAACACCTCGCGTGCCCTCATCGCCCTCGCCCTCGACCTCGAGGCCCGCACCCAGTTCCTCACCCACGCGCCCCAGTGGGCCTTCCGCAGCAACGTCGACGCCGCCGCCATCGTCATCGCCGTGCTGCACTCGTCCTCGGCCCCCGACGGCCTCGAGCCCGGCGCCGCCGACCTCCTCGCCCAGCAGGCCTGCGGCGCGCTGCTGCGCTGCTCCGTCCGCGACACCGACCTGCCGCACCGCGCGTGCATCATCATGGAGACCTTCTGGTCGGTGCGCAACCTCGTCCCGCAGATTGGCGCTGCGCCGTCGGCGTGGCCGGATCGCCTCGGCGCCGGCGTGACGTACTGGTGCTTGGAGAAGTTCAAGTTCGGGCTCAAGGCGGCGCAGGGCAGCACCGACAGGGTCAACAAGGCCCTTGATATGATTCGCAAGTTCCCCTTATCCCCGCGCAGAATGTGTCGCCTGGAAACTAACGCTTGTGCTGCTACAGAACCAGCCCGAACCACCGCCGCCTCGGGTGGTGCCACGACAGCCGCCTCCGCTGCCGCCAGCAGCCAAGAACAAGTCGCCAACTCCGGCTCAGATCCCTTCCAAGAAGTCGACTGGTCCATGTTCATGGACGACTTTGGCTGGGTCGGCGACGACGCCGTATTGTTAGGCCTGCCTTGAAAGTGTTTCGCTGCACATGGTGCGTATTCACTCACATATTTGGGACTTTGCATACTTGGGACGTCCTGCAACAGATGTGTTTAACGTAGACTTTTTGTTAGCCCGGTAGTTATACCTATTTACTTTGCCAAACCCTTTCATGCTGAATGAAGCGCTAACTCGGTGATGCTCCTAAACGCCCGCCATCATGCCGTATCCTAGCCTCTTGATCCTTCTAGTCGTAAATGTCTTCATCCATGTTGTCTCCGACCAACTCGTCGGCGGCATCATCCTCATCCTCATCCATATCCTCGTCCTCGCCCATCTCGCTGTCGGGGTGGTTGGAAAGCACCACAATCTTGCCCTCGACCAGCTCGACCCTGGCAATCTCTCCGTCGCGAATGTTGTTTCGCAGAATCAAGATAGCCAGTCTGTTGAGCACTTCCTTCTCGATGAGACGAGCCAACGGGCGAGCACCGTAGGCCGGCGAGTAGCCAGAATTGCCCAGGTAGTCCTTGGCTTCGTCTGAAACATCAATGTACACCTTGCGGCCATTGTCCTCCAACCGCTTCTGGATCTCGATGATGCGGAGGTCGACAATCTTGCGAATCTCCCTCCGCGTCAGCCGGTTGAAGATGACCACCGAGTTGATGCGGTTGAGAAACTCGGGGAGGAAGTAGTTGCGGAGCGAAGTCATGACGAGTTCTCGTGTAGTCGTATCTATCCGTCCTTCCTTGGCGCCGGGTCGAGTCAGATACTCGGCTCCCAGGTTGGACGTCATGACAACGATGCAGTTCTTGGCATCAACGACTCTCCCTTGGCCGTCGGTGATTCTGCCATCGTCCATGAGCTGAAGGAGGACCGTCAAGACTTCCTTGGCTGCCTTTTCGACCTCGTCGAACAGGAGGATGGAAAACGGCTTCCGCCGGAGGGCCTCGGTCAGCTGACCGCCAGCGTCGTGTCCCACGTAGCCTGGAGGAGCACCAATCATCCTACTCAAGGCATGTCGCTCCTGGTACTCGGACATGTCGAAACGGATCATGGCCTTGGGGTCGTCAAAGAGGAATTCGGCAAGCGCCTTTGTCAGGAGCGTTTTGCCCGTACCAGACGGACCGCAGAAGAGGAAGCTCGGTGGCTGGTTCGGGTTGCTGAGCCCGGAGCGCTGAAGGCGAATGGAGTTGGCAACGGACTGGACTGCCTCCTTTTGACCGACAACCACCTTTCCGAGGACCTTTTCCATGTTGATGAGCTTCTCCTTCTCGGACGTGCGGAGTCGAGTAACAGGAATCCCGGTCCACCGAGCCACAATTTCATTGATATGGTCGGCGGTGACAATGTCAGTGACCATCGAGCCTCCAATGTCAGCACCCGTAGCGCTGAGAGCAGCGTCAGCAGCGGCCTTGCGAGCTTCAAACTCCTTGATGACGGCCTTTTGCTCGGGGATCGCGCCGTATTGGAGATCGGCGGCCTTGGCATGCTCTGCATTGTTCATCGCGTCTTCCAATCGCTTCTCCAAGTCGTCGAGCTTCACCTTGGCTTGGTGGATTTCCTCGCTTCGCTTGATCTCATTTCGGTACTTTGCTCGGAGCGGCTCGAGCTCTTCCTCGACGTTCTGGGCATCCTTCTTGGCTTGTTGCAGGCGGGTCTTGGACGCATCGTCGTGCTCCTTTTCTAGTGCGGCAATCTCGATCATCAACTGCCGAAGCTTGCGGTCTAGGGAGTCGATAATCTCAGGCTGAGATTCTCGGGCCACGCGCACGGCAGCGGCGGCCTCGTCGACCAGATCAATAGCCGAGTCGGGCATCCGCCGGGAAGTCAGATACCGCGCAGCCAAGTTGGCGGCGGCCACGAGGGCGCTGTCGAGAATGGTGACGCGGTGATGTCTGTCGTATCGTTCCTTTAGACCACGGAGGATTGAAATGGTCTCAGGGATGGTTGGCTCTTTGACGATGACTTGCTGGAACCGACGCTCAAAGGCCGCGTCCTTTTCGACATACTTACGATACTCGGCCAGCGTGGTTGCGCCAATGCAGTGCAGCTGACCACGGGCAAGCATTGGCTTCAACAGGTTCGCAGCGTCCATGCCGCCTTCGCCAGAGGAGCCAGCGCCCATGAGCAAATGAATCTCGTCGACGAAGAGGACAATCATTTCCTTGGAATCTTGAATCTCCTTCAAAACACCCTTCATGCGCTCTTCAAACTCTCCGCGGTACTTGCTGCCTGCGACGAGTGCCCCGACGTCGAGGGACAGCAGCTTGCAGTTCTTCAGGTTGTCGGGCACATCTCGGATGACGATTCGCTGAGCCAGACCTTCGACGACGGTGGTTTTGCCGACACCGGGCTCGCCGATGAGGACGGGGTTGTTCTTCGTTCGCCGAGATAAGATTCGCACCACTCGGCGGATCTCTTCTTCTCGGCCGATGACGGGGTCGACTTTCTTGTCCCTCGCCATGGCCGTCATGTCGATGGTGAATTTGGCCAAGTTTTCATTCTCCTGTTCGGTATCAGCAGTCTTGCTGTCCACTCGCTTCGTTCCTCGGATGGCTGTAACTGCGTCTTGGACGAGCTTGGCCTTGGGGATATTGCCTTCCTTCAGCGCCGTCTGGATGTTGGCGTCTTCCGACAGCGCGGTGATGAGATGATCGACGCCAATGTAGGTATCTTTTTGGACTTTTTGCAGCTCCAATGCCTTTCGGAGGCCGCCGTGAAATGATGGTGACAGCGAGACCTGCTCGGGCGGGGGGTCCTGGCTGGGAAGTCGGACGAGCATCTTCTTGAGGGCTCGGTCAAAGAGTTGAGGGTCGCCGTGTGCTCTCTCGATGACCTGGCGGAATAGCGTGACAATCGGTTGAGCCGGTTTATTCTGCTGGTCTTTCGACTGGTCGACTGGCGGATCTAGCAGCGAGACGGCCAAGTGAACTGGGACGAGTTGTGAGTGAGCGTATTGCTCGGCCAGGGCCATGGCGTCCTCGACGGCCTTTTGGGCGCGGTCCGTAAAGTCCATTCGTGCAGTCATTGTGAATCGAGTGCGTCGGCTGAAGGGCCCTTCTGCAACGAGGTGTTATCGTGGGGTCTGCCGTGTGAAGCTCTTGTGAGACCGGCTTCAATGTGCGCTGTGATGTATATGTTGGGCACCAGGTCTGGGCAGTGTCATCCAGAAAGCGAAGAAATTGCCCGCGAGGCGCTCGAAGTCGGGATATTTATCGTTTCTGAGGAGTGGCGTTTATACGAGGCACAGCGGGATCATTCGATCGATATTGACGACGCTGGCTTGGGCGAGGAGCTGCTCGGATGACCGGGAAACTGCTCGAAGCTTGGAGAGACTCCGTGATGTCGCCTGAAGCTCAACGGCCGTAGGTGGGGAGCGGGCCACTTGATTGGACAGCGACATCTTATCATCACCTGACTTGGCCATTGACTTTGGCTGGTCTGTGCCTTCAAGGTCACGTGGCCGCGCGCCTGGTCGAGTTTGGAGCCATCGATTTTCATGTTCGTCGTATCGCCGCGCAGCCCAAGCGACAACGGCCGACCATGAATGCGGCACCGGGGACTCGGTTTGGCCAATTGCCAGGCTTCCTAAGAACATGCGTGCGACGCGCCCACACCGGGCGAGGGCGACGTCCCACGACGGGATTCCAAGGGCCTGAGGGCCACGGCGAGAAGATCTGGGTCTTTAGCCACCGGCGGTCAGAACAGGTCATCTACTCCTTCAAGGACAAGTTAGATGTGAGCTTTCACGCCAATTGAGCCCCCGGGGCACTCTTGTACTTACCCACCCAGGGCCTACACGGTCTGAAGCAACTCCCATTCCACGGCAAGAAGACGAAGCCCGCCAAGCTGCGCAAAGACTACTGGTCGCCCCTGGCCATGATCCAGTTCCCAGCCGGCCACGGCGCCGTCGGCCGCTCCGTCTACCAGAAGCTGCGCGAGCTGAAGCACCTGCACGAGGTTGCGTGGACCGACGAATTCCGACGCAAGCGACCGGAGGAGTACACGGCGGACGACAAGAAGAAGATTGCCGAGGAGAAGGCCAAGGGCAACGACTACCAGCCCATGCGGAGCAAGGAGGAACGAGGCATCGCGCTCAATGCGCAGAAGACGAACGCGATTGCCGACATAGCCGTCGTCTTGGCGGGCCAAGGCGCTGGCAACAAGATGCTGGCGAGCGACGCCGAGGAAGGGGAGAGGCGGTTGGTGGACGTCTCTGTGAGCTGGTCCAACGACCAGGACAAACAGTACGCAGAGGCCTGGTCCAAGAACGTCACGCATGAGCTGTTCGAGGAGCCTGTCTATTCGTCAGGCGTGGAATCAGAGCCAGCGTCAGAGCCAGCCAAGACAGCAGCATAAGCACCCAACTAAACAGCTGCTATCCGCGAGAACCGCTTCGCAGGAAGTTTCAGACTCACCGGATTTGGTGGATTATCAGAGCGATTGTACTGATAGCAAATGAGGAAGCCATGTATAGTGGAAGGGTCATCCCCAGATGCAGCCGGGTTGGGATGTTGTATAATAAAAGACGTGCGGGCTGTCAGCTCGCCCATTATTGTATAAGCCATTGAGTTTTAAAGGACTACATGAAATCCTCGGAATCTGTATTTCTAGTGTTCCTCTTGCTACGCCATTTCCATTTCCATATCCATTTCATTCCCACTTGCCATTTCATTCATTCAAGCTTTCAAACAAAACTGCTTGAGGTACTCGTAATGGGAGATGTTGGCGTCGACACACTCGCGAATGAGCTTCTGCGCCTCGGGACCATACTGTTCAGCCCAGTCCTTGTCCTCAGACTCAACCGTCGACGTCTTCTGTTGGGCGGTGCGTTAGCAACACGGATGCCAGCATCGGCCGATTTCGACGGCAGTTCCCACCTGAGCATGTGTCCTGGCGTTGAGCCGCGAGCTTTCGAGTACGTCGTTGTGGAAGCCGTCCCACTTGGCAAAGAGCTTCGCCGCGTGGTCCCGGTCGGCCTGGTCCCAGACCAGCATGCCCGGGTCAAAGTCGATGCCCGTGCGGTCGCAGTACTGGCGGATCATCTTCTCCGGGTTGTCGAGCAGGTCGTCAGCGTCGACAACAGTGAGGTGGTCCTTGTCGATAATATTCTCCTTCAAGAGGAAGTCGAAGAGGCGCACGAGCTCCTCGTAGCCGGCCTCGCTGGGCATAAAGGTTGTCCACCCGGTGATGTCGCTGAGCGGCGGGATGATGCACCGGTAGAACGAGGGAATGGAGCGACGCGGGTGCCGGATGAGAAAGGTGAAGTGGAACTTCCTCAGGACGTCGACCGGCAGCACCGTCGGGTTGCCGGGCTCCTCGCCACCGCCGAGGGACGGGGCGATGGCGGCCGGGAGGCCCTGGGGTGGGAAGAGGTAGTAGGCCATGTCCTTGATGAAGATACGCTTTCCCTGGGGCGTGCGTAAGCAGCAGTTCCTCCCGCGATATGCGCCGCGGGTTGACACTGGGGAGTGCATGTGAACTGTGAATCCGATTCGAGCGAGCGCACAGCGGCGGCAGGGGAGCGTTTTCAAAGGCTCASAGGCGGGCCATCGCGAGTCGTTTATGGAAGGGAAAGGAGGAAGACGGATCAAGACGTCACAAAGCACGAAGGAGGGAATATCTTGCACATCAAATCAATCGGCCTCCCCGCTTGGGGCGCGCGCACAAGGGGCAGCAACAGCAGCACGGCAGCGATCGCAGAGGAGCAAGCGAACCTGGTTTTCCACCTCACCAAAGTGATCGAGGATGGACTTGTACGTCTGATGCGACTCGGGCGAGGCCTTGCGCGCCGCCTCGTCGTCGCGAAAGCGGTCGCTCAAGAACTCGGGGCCATAGTAAAAGGCGTCGCCAAAAGGCTCGTGCTGGCTCTCGAGCACGTCCCGGCGCGTCATGAAGACCTGGGAGCTAAAGTCTCAATCAGTTTGTCCATACGAGGGCAAGCAATCGTACCCGTTCAAAGGCCGTAGAGCAGGCCCGTGGGTGCGTCGCTGCGAAGATGGGACGAGGCGCCATGGTTGTTTCTTGATGTACAGTATGCTGTGGTTGCACGTGAATTGGATGCGCGAGAGAGGATGGGGAACCGCCAGATACCCAGCTGGACTCGGACGCAGGGTCATTTAAAGAACCTTCAAGAGCTTCAGGCAACTCGTTGCCGCTCGGCTTATAATTGGAGCTTGCGTGCCGGAAAGACGCGAGAGTGTGACTGCGTGTCGCGCTCAATGGCTGCGGGCGGCAGGCTATTTTCAGGTTCCCACCCTCCGCTGCACCCTCGCTGCAGATGGGGATCCAGCCGTTCCACTCTTCCCCGATCATCGATGCGTATGTGGTGTTGCAGGTTCGGCCGCGTCTGGCTGGCGGCGCCCGAGGGGCCGCTATGAGTGCACCGGGTCGTCGCTCGTTGGTGGTGCGCGGGAGGGTGGCTGGATGCGTGGATCGATGTCTAGAGATGCTCCAGTCTCCACCATCCACGCCGACGTCATCGATATATCCACGCTTAGCGGACGCTAGACAGACGCTTGACAGAGGAATCCGCGCAGTGGAAAGCACTGTGCCCTGGAGACAAGGCACAGGACTCGGGAGTTCTCCGATGCGACGCTGGCGGTGCCTGCCTCGTCTGGTGGTGTTGATACCTTCCGTGAGACTCAGGCCCCAACAACACATTGTCAATTCAACACTACATCGTCAACGAACCGCCAATCCAATCTAAACACGCACCCGTCATGACCACCCGTCATGATTATCACCTGCGACGTAGAGCCGAAGGCGAAAAGCCCGCCGCAGGCGCCCCCCCGAGAGCCGCCGGAGGTAGTAAACGAATGATCCCTCGTGAATATCGACTAATAATATATAGATACGTGATCTCGCCGTTAACTACCTACTTTCTCGATTGAGAGGCTAAAGGAGGGAAAAGTCGATATTACAAACGAAATTCTACTCTAATTCACTGCCCTGATTCACTGCTTGTCCCTAATTTACTGCCCTGCCCTGCCCGCCCATGATTTGATCACGCAATTGCGCGGCTCTCGGCTAATAGTAGCAGGCAGATTCTTTTCTTTGATTCCTTCATTCCTTCGTCATTATCTTCGGTCTTTGCAGTCGATCAGATCAAAGCCGCACACGAAGATCGAAGCCGCATACGAGACGTCGATCAAACCCACACACGAGAAGAGGCCAACCGTGGACTCACGATGGTATCGGCAGCCGCCTAGCCGCCTCCTGATTCTCCTCTTAGGGGTCAAGGACCTGGGCACGGCCGAGGCGATCGTGCCGACCTGTCTCCGTAGAGATAATGCACTCGTTACAAGGGTTTGCTCCCCAACGGGGAATTCGTTAACCTCGAGAACCCCTCAAAGCGAATACTTAAGTATTTCTCCTGCTGTGATAATGCTCCTATATGCCTTCGTCCCTCAGTCGTAGTTATAGCTGCTAATCGTAGGTAGTCACGAATGTTTACGGAGGCAGTAAGGAGTATCTCAGGGGCTTACAAGCGCACCGTCAGCAACATACAGTCCCCAGAGGCACAACGCACGCCTGGTATCCAGAGGCTATCGTCACCCCTTCCGGAGATTCGACCCCGCGCGACGGGAACACCATCCAACCGCGTTGGCAGGCTCCATTATCGCGCCACGACGCAAACATCTTAGTTCTTTCGTCGCGGTCAACGGCCTGACAATAGCCCTGGCCATACCACGGGCCCATTCTCAACACGGAAGAGCCCGATGCCCACTAGCAAAAGAAAGAGCCCGCCGCGGGCGATGAAAACCAAGGGTAGATAACTTCAATGCCCTCGCCTCGACGATGGGTAAATTAATAATCCGGCTCCAAGCACTTCCAGCCTTGCTTACTTACGCCTATGCCAAGGGCCCACGTTGGCATCGGGTATTTTGTCCGAACAAACGTAGAGGCAGCACCGCCACTAATGCTGAATCGTRCCTGTGACTGTGCCAAGTATTGGGTCAGATCTGCCACAGCCTGAGCGAGCTCATACGGGGAGAGAGGTTGAG
>LFRF01000006.1:1137712-1156081 GCA_001189435.1 Tolypocladium ophioglossoides CBS 100239 | reverse complement strand
CTCAACCTCTCTCCCCGTATGAGCTCGCTCAGGCTGTGGCAGATCTGACCCAATACTTGGCACAGTCACAGGCACGATTCAGCATTAGTGGCGGTGCTGCCTCTACGCTTGTTCGGATACAACACGGACTCCCACTTCGCACCACCGAGGACATCGACCTAGTCGTCCAACCAACAAGCAATGTGACTGCCGAGACCATCTCAGCCTAGCTATTGCAGAGCTTTCCCACTGCTTTTGTCGCGAAGACAGTATATGGCGTCTCCACTCCGGCTCTGGCGTTTCGTCGATCCGATGGGTCCATAAAACACGTTGAGATTGAAATATTCGACGTCAATGCCTGGCCTCGGAGGCCTCAGTACAATTTGGACAACCCGGACAATGAAGTTTCTATGATCTCCGTATCGGGGGTAGAAGTTCCTGTTTTCAGTGCTCGCTGGCTTCTCCGAGAGAAGATTATCACGGCGTTTGAGCGGCAGGGAAGTAGGAAGGAACTGACGGACGTAAACGACGCCTTGGTTCTACTGGCTGCCGTCGAGCTGAACAGCTTAGACCTTACGAGCCATGAGGAAGCGGTTCGACACATACTTGCCCGGAGACCCGAAGCCCGTCAGTCATTGGAGCTCAAAATCCTCTGTCCAAACGTCCTGGGCAGGCCATGGACCTGGAACGAGGCGGCAGGGGTGTTTTGGCGCTTGGAGAATGACCAGTTGCAATACCTTGATGCGGATCTTCAACGCCACAAATTCAAATGGGACTCGGGGACGCAAGTATGGTATCTGACAGCTGGAGGACAGGCCTGGTTCTATAGCGCAGAGGACAGAGACATTGTACTCCGGACTTAAGATTGTGCGTGTTGAGGGTCAAGGAGGGATGGATTCTCTCGGAGAGCCTGGGACGAGAGAGGGGCATGGTCTTTGTACACTGTTCTTGTCTGTTTTCAATTCAGCAAACTTCACTACGAACGTTGGGCCCAAAAGAAAGTGCACTTCTGGATGTACCAGGGTCCTGGTGGCTACTATCAGTTGCGGTGAGCTCTAGCAATCGAGGCGAGCTCTGGCAATCGAGGGCGGGCGCTGGCAATCGAGGGCGGGCGCTGGCAATAGAGGGCTGCGGAAACGATGACGGTGACGCTGGAGGAGCTCAAAGAGCTGGAAGGCGAGATTGTCTTCAGCACCGCAGCCATCATATCACGTCACACCACTCGAAGAAACAAGAGCTTTGGCAATCGAGGCGAGCTCTGGCAATCGAGGGTGAGCGAAGCAATCGAGGCGAGCACTACTTCGTAGTGAGCCCGGAAATATAGTGCGGTGTGCAATATCGTCAACTGGACCAGAAGTGCATTTGGGCTCAACCTCCGTCAGGGTTGCCACAAATCGCACACCGCCCTTCTCTGCCAAAGCATTGAGTGGGGTGTTGGGCCCCACCAGCAGGTAAGCGCTGCACAGAGTAGGCATATGTACCCCCGCCATCCGCTCCTCTGCTCTTGGGAAACGACGTCCCCAACACCTCTTTCGCCTTTTCCAGCATGGAATTCATCGCTTCTGCTTTGGGCTCTATCCCGGCTCTATTTTGGGGGGAAAGAGCCATCGCTGCGCTCGGAGTCAGACTTGTTTGCGACGTAAGTGCCGCTTGTTCATACTGCAGGCTCGTGCTAACTATTCTAGGACTACATGCTCGTTATCGATGACGCAGACTTCGACGATGCCGTACAGCAATTACGATCAGAAGGCTTCCAGGACTGGGCCTGGTCGTACGGCTCCGTTGACCCGAGCTTCTATACAGGAAGACTGAGGGAGAACATCTACCGTCGCATCGTCAACGATTTCAGCAATCTGGATCGAAATTCGGCGCGCTTCGTATTTCCGTTAGAACAACAAAAACAACCACAACACAGCACAGCTAAAGTTGCTCTACTGCCATCCTCTTACGCCCACATTTGCATCAGGTCGGCTCTGAACGATACACTCACCCGCGATGGTAATATAATCTACCCGGATGGCGCCCTTCTTCTTCAAAGCTTCGTTCAAACATTATTACGGGAGCCCGTGGCGGGCATATGGACATCGATGCTTGAGATGTGGGCCATTTCATACGTATATGGGGAGCTCATGCTTAGTGACGATACATTGGACGCATGTGATGATGAGGAGGCTAAGGCTTGGTTTAATGAAAATATTGACAGGTTTGGCCGTGGTATCGTCCGTATCACATGCACCAAGCGATTGGGAAGAGTTGGCTACCATGAAAGCCTGGCTAGCCGCGGTCCGGCCTGACTCTCTGGATATGGTCAAGAGCGGGTAACTGAGACGAGATCAACGCAGTTGGAGGCAATCATTGGGACGTGCTGTCAGCCACCGGCATCTTCTGTAACATATAACTATAGCCTACTTATTTTAATATCGACTTGACTGGGTTGAACAAATCCCGTCTATTGATTCAGTGCGCCGGAGTTATCGAACCTACATACTACAACTCTTCCGACGACTGTTCTTTTCCTACTCAGTTGGTGCGCTTGTAAGTGTTCAATGCACCAGATTCAGTACTCAGGCAGTAACCCATACTGGCACTCACGCAATCCAGTGGCCCAAGTCTTGGCATCCGTGCCATGCTCTCGCAGCTCATCAACAAGCCAATGTGCCCATAGGGAGGCTCTGCAGTCTGCATATCTGCCGGGGAGCGAGGACGAAGGATGGACCAGGATTGTACAGCATTCGATATTGCACTTCGCACTATATCTCTGGGCTTGCTCGCGCTCCCCTCAATTCCTAGACCTCGCTGCAACCGACAGTGGCCGGCTCCAGGCTCGCACGGTAAGGGGCCCTGGTACATCCAGAGGTTCACTTTCTCATGGGCCCAACCTTCGTTGGCACTCCAGCACGGCGATACATAGTATATTGCGGCTTCACGGCTAACACTCGGCCCAAAATCTAGCCAAGTGGCCGAAGAGCGGATGGTCCCGTAACTCTAATACATCCCATAAAGAAGCAAAGCTGGAAGCTGCGGCTYAACAACTACGTTAGTCTCACTAACGCAAAACTTTCAGCTTTGCTTAACAATACGGACTCCCCCAAGCCGCACGCGCTCCAATATGTGAAGGTCGATGACTGGCGCCGTGTACTCATCCGCTTCCTCGTCCTGGCCGTCCTCGGCAAGCTGCCGCTCGATTTCCCACGTGGGACGATGATAGAAGTAGTACTGTCGATAATGTTGCCGAAGATCCTTCTCGCGCTGCGTCCACTTGGTCCGGATTGTCTTTAGAAGTTCTCGTATCTCTTCTTCATGTTCAGTCCCCCGGATACGGTATCGCCCGTTCTTAAGCTTATCCGTGCCTCCAACTCCATAATCTCAGGATCAGGTTGTAGATCCCGCTACACGTCGTCGGGCACCATGCCTTGCCTCGCTTGCGGGTCAATCGTCAAGCTTATATGTGTGAACAAGTCGATTAGACAATCCCCAGTCGGCTCGTCGGCGACTGCTCTCTCGAGGTGGAACTCGGCTTTTTCGTAGATATACGCATTGTTGAAGATTGCCTATCTTGGATCGTGGCGCATCATCTGGTCGCGGACAGCATCGGACGCATTCCCTATAGACCGCGACTTTGCATCAAGTATTTATTCAGCTTATGCCAGGGCGATGAGAAACATACCGTTGGCGGCTCCTCTACGGAATGCCTTCGGGCCAAGCGCCTTCTCAAATCCCGCGCCGAGGGTCTGCCGCTCCATGTCGTCGTTCAGCTTGTGTTAAGGAAGAGGCTTCTCCGTGGAAACGTCGAGCCGTCGAATCAGCGGAACACGGAGCGCTTCAACCACTCCTCTTTCCACCGCAGCGGTGTGCAAAGGCTCGGCCAACGATTCTGGAACCCAAAGACACTCGATGCAGTCGTTCAGCTTGGGGCATTAATGGCTTGGTCACCGATGGCGAGGCTAGCGATCACTATGATAACACAAAACAAGAGTCTGCTCGTGCCAGTGAAGAAGAAAATAATTCTGCTTCGTGTCAGTGATATGCTCCCACTGCCCCTGGGCCCTCACTGTCGGGACCACCAAAGCGGCGGCGCGTCCCGCCCGATTCAGTGGGCTAAACAGCGCTTTCTAGACTTAATCTGTAGTCCATAGTCTCGTAAGCTCGTGGGTTGTTCACTTCATTTTACTCACTAACCAGCTGCCTTACTCAATCTTACTCATTGGTGACGATTTAGGAAGAAAAGGGCGCCCGTGGGCATGTCAATTCTGCAAAGCGTGCCTCCCCAAGTGGGGGAAAGCGTCTCTTATATACATGTGCGTCTCTCCCCCAGCACAGCCCTTGTTGTGAGGTTTGTCTGTCTTCGCCGTCAAATTATCTTCTGCTTACCTTGGATAGCTAGAAAGCTATTTTACCTTTGTACCTACAGAGTCTGGGTCTTGTAACGGGTTTCGTGCCGACCTTGAACCCATACTGCGTTCGTCGAGGCTCAGGAGACTGGCGGGTGCACGACATGGCCACGGCAGGCGAGAAGCTTACCGATGACAGCCTACAACAGCAACTACAATACCGAGCATCCAAGATAATCTCCATCAGAGCCAATGGCCCAGGCGGCAGACACACGACCGATTTGAAGTGGAATCGTGAGTCTGCCCTGGAAACGAGCTCAGCTTCGGTCCGCTCTTGGCCATGAACATGGCAACATGACGGGGCCCTGGCATCTTGCTCCGTTAGCAATATGCCTCGATCAAGTAAGCCGAAGCCCACAGATGGCTTGCTTACCTCGTTTGCCGCTCCCGCAGCCGCGGCCTTGGGTCAACGGGGGCTGGCAGTGGTCGTTTACAATGATCCGCCAAGTTTGAGTGCAGGCATCAGCTCTGCGGGATCCTGATAGAGAAGTTGGGGCACCCTGCATCAGTGTGGCGCTGTCCAAGACGCCGGGGGGAAGAGACGCCCGCGCCTATCAATGATAGCAGGCAGGTCTGGACTCTGGACAAGGACACGCAGCGCCGGATGCCTCATCGTCAGCGCCGCCCCGAAGGCGCCGTCGGAACCGCCAACATCTACGTAATGCCTAGCTCTGGCAAAAGCACCGGGCCCGGACCAGCTTCTTCGCAAGCAACCCGGAACACGACACAGCAGTCCCTTCGGCGAGATTATGCCCCGTCTGACTCGGGCAAGCTCGCTACGCCCATGACACGATGCCCTGGCGCCCCATTTGAATATTTCTGCCCTAGGTGAGAATAGCGTGCCGCGCTACATCATCCCTCCCCATATATGCTCAACTTGCGAAGTCTTTGTCTTGTATTTGTAAGAGCTAACGACAACTAACAAGCCAGGTACCAAACAGCTGCAGTATCCTTCATCTATATAGTATAAATATGTAGTATAGAATCGAGCTTCAAACCTTGCTCAGTCACTTCCGTTATTCTCCATCTCACAGCTCCCCCTCCCTCCCATTGCCTCCCACGAGCCCTTTACAATCACTATGGCTGACACCATAGACTCGCTCGTCGAGCGTCTCTATAAGGCAGCCGGCGAGAGCGGCGAGGCCCGCAACAAGGCCCTTGACGCCCTGCGCGACCTCCGGCTGAAGCTCGAGGCGCCGGGCGACATCTTCAACCGCCTCTCGTACCTCCAGCTCGAGCTCGCGGCCACCCGCATTGGCGAGGACCTTGCTGTCTACCAGACCCTCGCTGAGAGCGCCGAGCCCGTAACTGTGTCCCAGTTCGTGGCCAAGACGGGCGATGCGCCCCTCTTCTCGCGTACGTCTTCCCCTGTGGCTTTTGGCTCTTGTTTCTGATCATTGCCCCATAGGTCGCGTCCTGAGATTCCTCGCCTCCATCGGCCAGATCCAGGAAGCCGGCCGGGATGCCTTCACTGCCAATGCCACGACCAAGGTGCTCGCGCATCCGGGGTACCGCGGCGTCGTCTACCATACCTTCGACAACCTTGGCCCCATCTTGCAGGTGTTCCCGGACTTTCTCGCCGAGACCAAGTATCAGGACGTCAACGACGCGGCCAAGACGGCTGGTCAGAAGGCCTTCCACACGCCCCTGCCCATGTTCGAGTGGATGCCCACCCAGCCGGAGCGGTTTGGGCCGCTGCAGCAGACAATGTCCGTCCAGCCTCGGGCTGCCGTGCCGTGGTTCTCCGTCTTTCCGTTCGAAAAGGAGCTGGGGAGTTTTGCCGGCCCTGCTGCCCTCGTCGATGTCGGCGGCGGCTTTGGCCACCAGTGCCTGGCGCTGCTGGCGGCGTTCCCCAGGTTGAAGGACTCTCTCGTTCTCCAGGACCTGCCGCAGACGCTCGAGCACCTCCCGGGCCCTCCTCTCGACGGCATCAAGACTGCGGCTCACGACTTCTTCCAGGAGCAGCCCGTCACGGGCGCGCGCTTTTACTACCTTCGCAACCTTCTGCACGACTGGCCGGATGACAAGGCCATTGCCATTCTGGGTCGTCTGAAGGATGCCTTCGGGCCGGAGTCGCAGATTCTCATTGACGAGGTCGTCATGCCCAACGAGGGTGCCCACTGGCAATCTACGAGCTTGGACATGATTATGATGGCCTCGCTGGGCTCGCGCGAGCGGACTGTTGCCGATTGGCACGCCTTGTTGGAGGCTGCTGGGCTTCGCATCTTGCGGATTGACACTTATATGCCCCGCAAACAGGATTCCATCATCCAGGCCGTTGCGGCGTAGGGAGTCGGATGGCATAATTCGAGGGTATTATACAACACAACAGAGATAGATGTCATACCAGCGCATTCGCCTCTTCCCTGGCGAGCTGATAGATGGGCTTCCTGTCAAGTGCATACGTAGTACGGACTACACCAATACACATTTGTAATTGAGCCAAGTATAATGTATTATCTCCTATACTTGTTGGACCTGATGATCCAGTCCCCCGCAGACCAACACGGAGAATGAATGCCACCGCTCTGGCACCGACGACCAATCATCATTTGATGGGGATTGGGTCCTCCATATACTGGTTCAGCTTGTCTCGCACCCACGAGTCGGAGTTGCCAATGGTGGATGAGATGCCAGTCGTGATGCCTCCGCCGAGCAGAACTGTGAAGATGCCGCGCAGCAAGAAGTCCTTGTAGGCCGGGTTCGTCCAATCAAACGGCCCACCACAGGTGAATGTATCCTTGCCTCTGGAGCCCATGGTAGCGAACCCCCTGCCGAAGCTCAGGCTAAGAACCTTGGAGTTGACGTTGTCGTAGTCGGAGCCGATGCCCTGGTCGCCCAGGAGATAGCTGCCGCCCGTGCCCCAGTGCTGCGAGTCAAAGTCGTCGTTGACCAAGTCGGTGGTGAGCGGCGCGCGGCTCGAGGGGATCTGCCAGGGCATGATGGGCCGGGCCAGCTTCTCGCCGAGAGCGCTGCAGAAGTCGAAGAAGCGCGACCAGTCGTGCGGGCCGTAGCAATAACCATTATAGTAGCTGCGGGCGGTGAAGTCGTCGGCCTCATACCGATCGACGGCCAGGAAGTCGGGGGGGCTATGACCGTCAAATACGCCGAGCGAGTTGCAATAGTCGGCTGTCTTCTGGCCCATGGTCACCGGTTCGTCTTCACCCGCGTACACCCATTCCGACGCCCCGACGCCCCAGATATTGACCTGCCACCCAAACGTTACGGCGGGTGCGACGGTTGTCGTCAGCCAGTTCACAGCTTGCACGTAGCCGCGGAGCGTGTCGGTGATGCTGCTAGGGATGGTGGCATCCACTTTCCGGAAATCGAGTGCCTTCTGCAGCGGATCGACCACGGGCATGGAGTAGTCGGGAGACAGCGAGCTCTGCTGGCACGTACCGATGAAGTCTGGGTTCACGACGTAGCCCGCGGGCACAGGGTGGTTGTTGTCAATGTTGGCGTTGGCTATGTTCAGTGACAAGATGTAGTTGCCAAAGCTGTGGGCCAGCCCATCCGTGTCTTGAAGCTTGGTCGTCGCATCGCCGCCGGAGAGATTGCAGGTATAAGATACCATGACGGGCAGCACGGGATTGCCGTCACCAAGCTGGGCCTCGACGGCTCGAGCGCATGCTATCGTCTGTGTGGTAGACGAATCGCTAGCGAGCCACGTGTTAGAGTCGCCTGCTCCGTCGATGCCAGCGTACTTGAAAAGGGACGATGCCCTGGCTGCGACAAAGTCCTTCTGGTTGCTCGGCGTCAGGTCCGCGTAGCCGCCGAAGCTCAAGAACTTGGGGAAGCCTCGGACGTTGAGACTGGCCCCCTGATTGAGCGTCAATTGCAGTGTCGTGCTGCCGTCGGCCGCGACGGCCAGCGAGGGGTCGGCCTTGACAAAATACACGGTGCCATTCTCGAGGAAGTTGGATGTGGTGACAGAGTATGTGTCCGGGACTATAGGCACTGAAAACGGTGTGGTCCCGGCCTTGGCCTCAACAATCTGCATATAGGTCTGGGCCGACGATGTCAGGCGTACAGATATGGTTGATCCGATCGAAAGATTAGTCGACACCACGATTGGCAGCTGCACAAAGCCAGTGGTATCAACGGGGTTTGTCTTGATGCTGTCTTCCGTGAGGGAGACTTGGAACAGCTTGGCGGACAGGTCCAAGGTCTGGGTATCGAACGAATACTGGACATTATTCACGGCCAGCTGGTCAACGTTGATGTCAACTGTTCCAGATGCCGGCAGTCGGCGCAACGAGGTTGTCTTACTGCCAGGGCTCGAGAAATCAGCGAGCGGCGTGCCACTGTCGTCAACCACGGTGACGTGGAACTGCTCCGACTCGAGCCCTGAAATGCCGCCGATGGTGACGCCAATGGCACTATAGTTGTTGGCCGTGCCGTATGTCACCTTGATATCCGTTGCTTCGCCACCTGTAACAGTGATGGTGCTGGGCGAGACCTGAGCGGCAGCGACGACTGTGTGATCCGATATGGCGAGGTCGTCCGCGGTGATGATGTAGGTGCCGAAATCGATGCCAAACGACGTGGTTTTGCCGAGCGGCACGGAGACAGCACTCGCCTTCTGGCCTTGAGTAAGGGTCAGGCACTGCTGGTAGGAGCTCAATGCCGATTCAGGGGCGTTTGCGCAGTCGACGTTGACGGTGCCGCTGGTATCAGGGATTCTGTCAACAGCAAAGACAAACGACTGCGCCCACGCCTCCGGATCCTTGGTCAGGTTACCATTAATGCCCCAGGAAAAGGTATCGCCGCTGCTAAAGGTGAAGCCCTTGGCAATGCTGAGCTTGGCCGTGACGACGAACGAGGAGCTATCGATCTGCTCATTCGCGACTTCCGCCGTGATTTCCGCCCAGGGGTTTGTCGAGCCGTTAAAGTCGGTGGCGCTGACCTGCGCGGGGGAACGGAATATGACGCCGAGGAACTGCTTGATTCTGACTACGCTGCCGTCGTTGTTGCGGAGATTCGTGACGGACATGGTGCCGTACCACTCGCTTGCGTCCCGGCTCACGCTTGCGTCGTAGAGAATGGCTGGGCTGGAGCCCGCGTGGGCGGACTTTTGACCCTTTGTTTGCGTCATGGTGTCTTTCAACGAAACAAGAAGAGCACGCGGCGCAGTTGGGACGAGACTAGATACGGGGCACTGCGGAGTGTTGTATTGGGGAGTTGAAATTCGAGGGTAGATCTTGTAGGTTGACATGGGACTCAGCGTGACTGGTCATTTGAGCTCTAGGAGACCGATCCATAAGGACTCACCAAATTCAAGACTTGAGCTAAGTCAGACGATCATATGGGGTCTCTCGGGTTCTCAGACGCGTTTGAAGCACAGGCATTTCTGATGAAAAGTGAAGACTACGAGGGAGATATCCATGGAGCAGCGACCCGAATATATACGCGTTGGATCCGTCAATCCACAACTGATGTACGTATCTAATCAAGGCCTGCCTGAAGACCGCCGAAAAGAAGCAACGGAGTTGCATTCACGATTGCCCAGTCTTGGCGTATTATCGACCTCCACGTGAACAAATACACTCCTCATTCGGAAACATTGGACCACAGGGAGGCGAGCTGCAGGATTTAGTGCCTCAGACGTGTTGTGCTCGGGTAGACCAGTCAGACGCTGTCATTTTTTGCTCCAACAGGAAAAAATGTGAGACGATGTTTCACATCTGTTGTCCCTCCTGACCAATGACACCTACAAGACTTGACGTTTCTTACCTTTTATTCGATCGGCTGCGGCAGAGCCGAAGCAAACGAAGAAGTCACGGCAAAGCCAACCGCACCTACATATTCAGCTTGTCGATCCCATGCGGAGCCATCGAGGTGGTTGGAACGACGTTGAGCGGTTTGTTACGCAATGCTACTCCGTACGAAGTACGAGTACAGCAAATGCAGTCATTTGAAAGGGGAAGAGACGGAGAGGCAGAGACGACGTTGATAGCGTGCGGGGAAACGATGTACCCGTACAGTACCAAGATGAGCGATTTTGAAGATGTTCTGATGGCAGAGTTGAGAGATAGGCTGCTTCTTAGGCAGCAATGACGATACGAGCCCAGCTCCGGCTTAAGAGGAACTGCTAGCAAGTTGTCTCTTTCCTCACGAGGGGTTTGTGTTGTGCCTTTCACATGCTTGGATTGCATCTGTATCTAAGCGCTACAAACATTGTCTTTGACTGAGGCGGCAACGAGCGCCGAGTCCCACCTTAGCTGTCCAGGTCGCTTGTCGGACGTTTTGACAGCTGGCTCATCCAATAGTTTGACGTTGCACACACCCAGACTCGTCATGCATACGATGTGGGGTCAAACATAAAAGGCGTACAATAGGAATTGATGGGTGTATAGGCAGTCGCCAACCGTATTCCTCGTAATGCGTTATGATCATCCCCTCCCTTGTTGCTTCAGCTGGGCATGTCATTTCACCACACGCCCCTGTATGTACTTATCCGGCACGACTGAGGTTGGGCAAATACACTACGAGTAGTGCAACAAGACTACTAGAGACTTACCACAGCAGTGTAACATGCGGTTATGAAAAGCGGCAGTTCCATGCAAAGTSCAATGGTCTCGTGAGGTTGCATCGTCGGCAATTGCTCACAAGGAGGCGTGGAACGGTTGCAGATACACCGCGAGGATGTCGGTCTAACTCTGCCGAGAACAGAGTCCAGTTGCAGGCGAGTACCGCAGCGATCCGCCATCTGCGCACAGCTACAGAGTACGAGTACAAAGGGCAGTGAACTAGAGACCACGCGGGCGGGCACGGCCCACGTGTGATCACCCAATTGGGTATGTAATTCCAGGGATTTCTCCCATTGACAGAAAAAAGAGGAGACAAACGATGACTCCTTCCTCTGGCAAATGTGATTGATTGGAAGATCCCATATCCTGACAGAACGGTGCAGCTCACTGGACGCGGGCCTTGGTCTTAGTCCTAGAAGGCACGTTTTCGGTCAAAATGCTCTGGTACCATTCTTCTGCCGCCCGAACTCGGTATAAACACGCTCACAATGCTACAGTACAACCACAATATCTCCGCAAACCTTGAAGCCAATGCAGACTCGAACACACAAATCGCCATACGCAATAGCTATAGTCCAGCCCGATAAGAGAGTAGAGGGAAAGGACCTGACGGTATGGGCTAAGGCCCTTTGGTTGCCGAACCTAAACCAATCGCGTAGAAAGTGAACGGCCAGAACGAGTATCAGACAGTTTGAAAATACATAGACGGTCAGAGAAACCAGGCCTTTTGCAGACGCCTTCTATCGACAGAATACCTTTTTCAACCACCGAGTGTGTAGGTCACCCATATTACCATATGATTAACGCAACGTCTTCTTACATGCCTCTTGCGGTTTTCAGCCTTCGCAAAACAGCCAGAAACCCTCAGCCTACACTCCATATACCCATATTCGCTCGATTTCATGCCCAGTTGCGGGAAACTCTATGATTCTGGGGCTGTTCTAGTGTACCTGGAGCGCTGCCTCCAGTGAGATCCGTAACGTAGAACCGCCACTGGGACCAGGGCAAGAACAAGGCTGAGGGCGCCAAGCACAGTGAACCCCAAGCCGTAGCCGACGTGTTCAACCATGAGTGTCGTTGTGAGAGGTAAAAACGCGCCGGCCAAGCACCGGATCACGATGACGCCGGTGATGGCGGATGCCGAGTAGAGGCCGCAGGCATCCACCACGTACGCCATAAGTGGCAGAAAGGCCAGCATAAGGGACAGGCGGATCCAGACAACAGATAGGAGTAAGAGCGCCAGGGGTAGCCCGTATTCTGCGCACCAACCATACAGCGCCACGGCCGGCGGCAACGTGAAGGCGCCGACGATGGCCAGCGGCAGGCGGTATTCGGGAAGGCCAATCCCGTTGTTGGCCTTGCGGAGGTTGACATAGATCCTGTCCAGGCAGAGGTTGCAAATCACGATGCCGATGAAGGAGCCAACACCTTGAAGAGACACGATTAGCCGAGACGCTCGCAGCCACAAGAGGGCGGGCGGCCGCGCCAAACTCACCGTTTGCCAAGAAGGCCGACCCTATCGCGGCCGGCGACAGCCCATATATCTCTTCCAGGATGCTCGGGAGCGTCACGGACACGATGTAGAAGTATGCGAATATGACGGAGCCGAATATGGACAGGACCGCCAGGACACCAGAGCCAAAGAGCACCGCGGCCGGCCGCATGACGGAGGTCCGCAGACCAGCCGAGCCCTTCTCGAGGCCGGTCTCTTTACCAAAGTCGGCGGTCATCGAGGCACTCCCGGCCTCCTTGCGCCACCGGGCGGCCCTCCGCCGGAGGATAGGCACCTTGTATGTCTCGCGGAAGCAGGTGAAGAAGACCAGCTCGCACGCGGCCGCCAGCACGACACTGGTCCAGAGCACAGCGCGCCAGCCCAGGCTTTGCGTGACGGCGCCGCTGAAGGCCGGCCCCACGGTGCCGCCGACGAGCGTCGCGAACATGAACAGGCTGATGGCCTTGCCCCTCTGCTCGGGCGGAAATATGTCCCCGACGATGGAGGGGTTCAGCACGTTCGACGACACCGCCATGCCCGTCAGCGCACGCGCGGCGATGAACATGTCCGTGTTCTGCGAGAGGGCGGCAAGCACCGTCCCCGCGATGAAGAGCACGTTGGAGACGTTGATCAGGGGGCAGCGCCCGAAGATCTCAGACAGCGGCGCGATGAGCAGGGGGCCCGCCGCCTCGCCCAGCTCCCAGATGGTGATGAGGAGCACCGTGGCGGATTGGCTCCCATCGTCGCCGTTCAGGTCGTCGACAATGCGGTGAGCTATTGGGGCAACTGAGATGCAAGTGAACGTCCTTGCTACGGCGTCAGCTTTCGCGGGTTCTTGCTCGGGGTTTGATGGGACACGGGCCGTTATACGTACACGGTAAAGGCCATGAAAGCCAGCAAGGCCACGATGCCCCATTTGAAGGGGTCTGGCCACTCGCGCGGATTGTCCGGGTCGCCATTAGGATCGAAATCGGCGGTATTGTGTGAATCCCTATGCAGACTTCCGCGCCGCTCTGCTCTGGCTTCAACCAGCAGAGGGGTAGTCTCTTCCGCGAGCAGGGGAGCCATTAAGCCTTTGGTTGTTCCGGAAGACTGACCGTCTTCTGTCGTGTCGAGATTGATACCCGTAGAAGGCGAGAAAGACTCTTCCCCTAGGCCGGATCGCTCTGCACTCTTCACATCCTTGCGCCTGCCGTCATATTACTAACGACTTTAGGCTTCAAACGGTTACACACGTCAGGGCGCACAGGAATGTCTGATCAGAATGAGACCTGTCTCACAACGGGGCATAGGATATTGGCAATTGTCAAGATTGCGTCTTGCCAGTGGCCACCGCTTTAACACGGTAAAAAGCTGCATCGCACGGGTCGGCCGGGAGGCGTAGATTAACTTCCCGTATTAGTTTAGCGCGTGGTCAGCTCGTGGTGTGTCGAGGACGCGAGCGCGGATTGAATTGGTTGAGCTTTTATGGTTATTGCGTCAGCCAAGGGCCCCGCTCTCAGCAGCCTGACAGATCCATGAGCGATTTTAGCACTTTCGGGACGATGCGGTGTCACCTGTCAAGGATACGACCCTGGCTGCAGGTGCCTGGCTGTGATGTGGGACATACGGACAGGGTTGTTTCAGCCGGCAGACTTCCGTCTCAGCTTTCCAGGAACGCGGGCGTGGAATCAAGTTGGCTAGTCGCTCCGTGCCGTCTGTGATCCGTTTTCCGTGCCCAGCTGGGTTATGGCTTGTTTAAACGAGACCGGGGTGTCATCGTGTCTCAACCATGTCAAGCTGTGCTCGACCGCATATGCCGGGTTGTTGTGCCGTGCGCGAGCAGTCTCAGCCAACACTTTGCGGTGCGTCTTGCCATTCGAGGCAAAGTACGAAGTATGGCCTCTGGTCGGACAACGCGTCTTTAGCAAGCAGCGCTGGACATGACGGACCCGAGAAACTTGTGACGGGCTTCCAGCTTGTGATTCTTTCATATTCACGTAGTCGAACGTAGGGCTGCCCAGGCAGCTGTATGCCCCGGACCGCCGCTTGACACTAGGCGGCCACGCTCCCAAATCGTTCCGCCAACAGCGCGCGAACATATTTCCCAGATCGGTTGGTGGGGATCGAGTCCACAAAAGTGACCTGGCCAGTTTAGCGCGCGGGCGGGGATTTCGGGATTTAGGGATTTAGGGGGACCGACCATCTTTGGGACTTTGAAGTGGACCGACTGTTGGCGGACAAACCGCTTCACGTCCAGCGGACTCAGATGGTATCCTGGCTTCACAATCACGGCAACGCCTGCATAGCAAGCTCGTTAGACGACAGGGTGACAGGGAAAGGGAGCAGGGGGGACTCACCGATATCCTCGCCGTATGTCTCGTCGGGCACCTTGAAACACGCGACTTGATGGATGGCCTCGTGGGCAAGGATGATGTGCTCGATATCGAGAGGACTGATCTTCTCGCCGCCCTTGTTGATCATCTCTTTCAGGCGGCCGGTAACCTGCAGGCGGCCGTCGGCGTGCAGGGTGCCGAGATCCCCGGTCCGGAAGAAGCCGTCGTGGAAGGCCTCGCGGTTGGCGCCCGGGTCGTTCAGATAGCCCGAAATGACGCACGGGCCGCGGATGCAGACCTCCCCCGTGCAGCCCGGGCTATCCGTGAGCCGGAACGACTGGTCACCGTCTGCGTCTGGGATGCGAACCCGGACCTCGACCCCCTCGGGCACGGGGTAGTGGCCCGGCAGGCGACCGTCGCTGCCGAGGCGGTTGCAGAAATCCGCCTGGACGGTTTCCGTCATGCCGTAGCCTTCCAGCACCGGGCAGCCCAGCGTGCGCTCGAGCTGGGCAATCAGCTCCCCGGAGATGCTGCTGCCGCCGGACCGCACGAAGCGGATGGGCACCCCCTCGGTCGGGCGCGGGAAGGACAGGAGCAGGCGGTGCATGGTCGGGACGGCGTGGTACCAGGTCGCGCCGAACTCCTTGAACTGGTGCCAGACGGCGCCGGACAGCGAGCGAGGGATGATGGCGCACCCGCCGGCCGCAAGCGCGCACAGCAGGGACGAGCATGTGCCCCCGACGTGGAAGAACGGCGCGACGATCAGGGTGCGGTCCGTCGGGCGCAGGGCATGGGCCTCGGTCAGGATGCGCACCGACGCGAGGATGACGGCGTGCGTCAAGCCGACGGCCTTGGGCAGCCCCGTGGTGCCGCTGGTGTAGTGGAGGAGCACGACATCGTCCGGGCGGACCTCGTCGGGCGCGCCCACGCCTGCGCCCACGCCTGCGACCTCGCCTGCGGCGGCGGCGCAGGGGCCCTGCTGCACTGCGCGCCGCAGAAGCACCCGCTGGGCGGCCTCGTCCCAGGCGCACGTCGCCACGGGGACGTGCTGGGCGGCCGACGCCTCCTCGGCCGCCGGGCTCTGCCGCGGGTCGTCGGGGACGATGGTGCAGGCCGGCTGGATGCGCGCGAGCATCTGGGCCTGCTCGTTCAGCTTGGCATCGGGGTTGAGCGGCGCGACCACGGCCCGCTGGCGGACGAGGGCCAGGAACACGACGACGAACTCGGCGCCGTTGGGGAGCGCGACGGCGACGCGGCTCCCGGCCGCGATGCCCAGCTGCGCGAGCGACTCCTGGGCGCGGCCCACCAGCGTCCCGAGGCGCCGGTACGAGATGCGCAGCGCATCGCAGGCCGTCCCCGGCGCGGGCGGCACAATGATGGCGGGGGCGTCCGGGCCGGGCGAGGGCAGCAGGATCACGTCGGACTGCAGCATGGTGAGCAACGGCGGCGCTCTGTTGCTGTTGGCTGGAGATGGCTGTGTTGGCTTCTGCTACCTATCCCGCCTGGTGGTTCTGGGGCTGCCGTCGGGGGGTGCTGCCCAGATCTACCTGGCGGGCGGAGACACCGGATCCCCGGTCTGCATGTCCTGTTGCCACGGAACGGCAGCATGCGATCGTGAGCGAGATCTTCGGCTTGACCCTGGCCAAGGCACCATTGACAGCAGTGCACATTGACAGCAGTGCAACACAACCGCGAGGGGTGGGGCCGTCCGAGCTGGGTTCCGCCTGCATCCAGGACTGCCAGCGTAACCCTAGACCGCGGCTGGCGAGCATCCAGGGGTGTGCGGCGATAGATAAATACGGCGTTCGCAGGTGGACAGTTCCAGCACTTCACTCGTGCATCCCGTACTCCGCATCATGGAAGAACAGCTGCGCCAGATCTGGGCGAATGTCCTCTGCCTCGCGCCCGACGAGATCGGGGCCGAGGACAACTTGTTCGAATGTAAGCGCCCTGTGGCGAGAAGGCACGCATCCTCCTCCTCATCCTCATCCTCATGTCTAATGCCGTTGTTGCACAGTGGGAGGGGACTCCGTAAGCGCGACCGAGGGGCAGCACTCGCCGGGGCCGGCACTGATGCCAATGGGGTTGAATCTAGGTCAAGGCCATCCTCATCATCGCCCAGGCGGCCGAGCACCAGCTGTACTTGGACATCCAGACCCTGTATGCCAGTGAGTGAGTGCGCCGCTGAATGCAGCCATGAATCCCCCGCTAAGGCATGGCGTGCGACTTTCCCTAGATGCCACGGTTGGCACTCTGGCCAAGGCAGTCCGTCAGACGGCCGGCAATGGTCCACCGATGGACGGCGACAAGGGCGAACCGGCCAGCGACGATGATCTGCTGCAACGTGTCCGGCGCCGGATGGAAGGCCTGGGCGTGCCCCAAAGCCGGGTGCTGCAGGCGGCAAAGCTACGGGACGATCAAGGTATGAACGTGAACGGCCCTGCGAGGCACTGCGAGAGCGGACACTCATCGGTTGCAGTCGATTTCATCACGATGACGGCGCAGGGCCGCCTCGGGGCGTCGTCAACATTCATCTACCAAGTGCGCGGGCCAGACGTCGAGGAGAAGCTGCAGCGGGCCATCGCCGCGCTGACGGCGAAGCACCCGATGCTGCGCTCGACGTTTGTCGACGTCGACGACACGCTCTACCAGGTGCTCCTCGCCGACGCCCGCCCGACGCTGCTCGTGCGGTGCGGCGGCATCAAGGAGTACGCGCGCGAAGCCAGCGCGAGGGTGCTCGCGGCGGGCGACCAGACGGCGTTCTACGCGCTGGTCGACGACGGCGGCACGCTCTTCTTTGCCTTGTCCATCCTGCACAGCTTCTTCGACGGCTTTTCGCGGACGCTCGTCGAGCGGGACCTGGTGGCGGCGCTCGCGAGCCCCGGCGCCTTCGCCGCGCAGCCCGAGGGCCTGTGGTACGGCGACCTCGCGAGGCGCCTGGACGCGGCCCTGGACGACGGCGACGCCGAGGCCTTCTGGCAGCGCTACCTCGCGGGCAGCCAGCTCGAGACCGAGACCATCTACGCGGGCGCGCCGCCGCCGAGGCGCCGCTTCGACCGGGCGCTCTACGCAACCGTGGCCGCGGGCGTGGTGCAGGGCCGCCAGACGCACCTGGCGACGGCCATCGCGACGGCGTGGGCGCTGGCGCTGATGCAGCGGTCCGGGGCCCGCGACGTGGCCTTCACGATGCTGACCCTGGGCCGGCTGTACCCGTACGACGGCATCGACCGCCTGGTCGGCCTGCTCGTCAAGGACCGCCCCTTTCGGCTCCACGTGCGCGACCGTGCAGCGACCATCGAGTCGGTGCTGCTGGGCGTGCAGCACGATCTGGTCGCGGCGGGCGAGTACGAGCACGGCCCGCGGTTCCCCGGCAAGCCGCGTCTGCAGTCGTACGTCAACGTCAAGGTCGGCGGGTCCGCCATGGGCGCTGCCGACGTCGCCGGGCTGACGCTCACCCCGCGGCGGGACCTCGAGCACTGGGAGAGCGAGTCGCATTACGCCGTGTACCTCGAGATGAAGCCGCTCGCGGGCGCGAACCGCTTCGAGATGCGCTACCATTCGTCGCTCCTCGACGGCGCGCAGGCCGCCACGCTGCTGAGGCGCTTCGTGGCGCTGCTGAACCGCATCGGCAGCGCCCCCAGCGCCGCGACGGTGGCGGGTCT
>LFRF01000006.1:1117628-1137546 GCA_001189435.1 Tolypocladium ophioglossoides CBS 100239 | reverse complement strand
GGTTGGAGGGCCTGCAGGGGTTGGAGGGCCTGGGGGGCCTGGGGCAACCGCTGCACTAGGCTGGCCAGCCGCAGTGGGGCCGCGCGGGGCAGCGGCGGGGCAACGGCGGGCCAGCCCGTCCAGATCCCTCGCCGATGGTGATCGTCGCTGGCGCCTGCATATGCAGGTCTTCAGACAGCCACAAACTCTCCGTCTGGGTTAGGCAGCCGCATGCAAGAGTGATAGATGACAATTCAGGGCCCACGGCTGAACGCGTATGCACCAGTGCACGCCGCCCAGACTCGCCGTCGACTCCCAGTCATTCGCCATCGCTTTGCGTTGCCGTTGATTTGATCTCCGGCACCATCGGGCCTTGCGCATGCCGCCCGCGCAGCCAATATGCCGATATGGGCTAATTAACCCCCAGACGGGCCTCTGATGCCGCTGCGTCTCCTGCACGCCGCCGCGAACCGGCTCTGGATGGCCTCGGCCACGTCCCCCCCCTTAAACAGCTGCCGCTCCCTCACTCCTCCTCTCCTCGCCCGTGCATCGATCCCACACCATCTCCTCTCGTCTCCTCCACCATGGGCTCCCTCGACGCGTCTCTGCCGAGCTTCGCGCACAGCTTGCCGGTTGCCGCCCTCCCGACGGTCAACTACCGCGCACTGCTCAACGGCGATGCCGCCGAGGCGGCGAAGCTCCTCTCCGTCTCGGTCCGCGAGGGCTTCTTCTACCTCGACCTGCAGGATGGAGGCTCGGCGACGACCCTAGAGAACGTTGAGCAGCTCTACCAGTTCATGCGTGCCTGGTTCAACCAGCCCGCCGAGACGAAGCTCCAGGACTTGCAGTCCAACTACACAGACGGGTGCGCCCAGACCTCACCTGGGAGAGAGCAAGCGCCAGAGCTGACCCCGTTGTAGGTACAAGGCGACCGGGTTCTTCGCTGGCTCGTACGACGGCACGCGGGACGCGTACGAGAGTCTCAAGGTGGGTGTCGTCGTTGCTTTGCCCTGGTTCAATGACCGAACCGTGCCATTAGGTCTCACACAAGGCGCTGCACGCAGCCGCGGCGTCCCCTACGGCGGGCGTCCAATCGCACCGGGGGCTCTTTGAGGCCTATCTCGCCCAGGCAAACACCATCGCCAGACAGCTGCTGGCGTCTCTCGCGACGGCCATGCGCCTCCCGCCCGCGGAGCGCTTCGAGACCTTCCACCAAACGAGCGAGGACTCGAACTCGGTGCTCGTGCTCCTCCGCTACCCGTACGACCCGCCGGCGCAGCAGTCCAAGTCCGTCGGCCACAACAAGCACACCGACATAGGCAGCATCACCGTCCTCTTCACCGACCAGTGGGGGCTGCAGGTCATGGCCGCCGACTCGCAGCAGTGGGAGTTTGTGGCTCCGCGCCCCGGGTGCGCCATCATCAACGTCGGCGACTCGCTGCGCTTCCTGTCGCAGAAGAAGCTGCGCTCCTGTCTGCATCGCGTCGTGCCCGTCGACGGCCAGACCAGCGATCGCTACACCATCGCGTATTTCCTGCGGCCCGACAACCGCGTGTCGTTTATCGACAGCAATGGAGAGCTCGTGACTGCCGAGCACTGGCATGATGTCAAGTACGAGGTGTTCCGGGCCACCCACGAGGAGCAGCGCCGGGACACGGTTCTCACGGGGGGGTTGGAGCCCGTGGAGGCACACAAGTTCCATTGACGAGTTGGTCGACCTCTGTGCGTCCCCCGGGACATGGCGGAGGGTGTATACGGATAGGTGAATGTTGCTTCGTGAGGGGCGCCACCTAAGCGCCGCATTGTCTGTCGATCTCAATGTGAAATATCCACGGCTTGTCTTGGATGCTAGATCCGCCCTGAACTACGAGTACGAGGCAGGGACGGAACCTTGGCGAGCTGCCAATTCCACGACCTCAACTGAGCTTGGCAATATGCTTCCCGACATTATCATGGGTGACTTTGCGCTTTGAACACGTCTCCTTTTATGAACGCGAAACAATATCCGCTGTGCCGAATTGGAACTCTTCCGTGCCGACTTTTGACGGCCAGCGCTGCAGCCAATACATCTACGAGGTACTTCGTACGAAGCACGCAATGTCTTGGCCGTTTCCTGTTGCGTTGACGTGGCCGACTGTCAACAGGAGCAAGTCGCTGCAGCATAGCCAACATCACAACTCGACCGAATAGATCCGTAAATGCCTTTCTTCCGCCCCCAAGTTGCGCCACGACCGCACCGCTTTCTTCCTTTCTTCCTTTCGTTCCTCGAGGCCGGTTTCCTGTCAGGCAGCTGCTCTTACTGCGCTATATGGAAGCCGGGGTCGCCGAGCGTTCCGCCCTACTCGTCTGCATGGCCGATCTTTGCTGTCACGTAGATTGGATGTAATATTGTGTCATTTGGGATGGCTGTGTATGGTTGAGGCCTGCAACCAAGTGAGCACGTATCCTTGCAAAGCTTTCAGAGTTGTACTTTGTACTCTGTACTCTGTACTCGTAGTGGTATCCGTATAGCAGCCGTTATCCGTTAAAGAACCGCCTGCATGCCACGTCCGCGCCCTGAGGCCATGGTCCGACTACTTCTCATCTCCTCCGCGGAGGGCTATGCCCGTGTCCACCTGATTGACTCGCACAAGGACGCGCGCCAAAATGACCACATCCATCGTCAAATGCCCCGATCGAGGCTGCCTCATTCTGAAAATATAACAAATGCCCGAGGCTCTGATTCATGGCTACGCTAAGAACATGAATAGAAATCTGCCCCGTGTACATTGATGACCGCTAGTGGTAAGAAAATGTCCTCGCTAGTCCCATTCTTGCTCGTTCTTGGGCTCGTCATCCATAATACTCCTCTTCATGCCCTTTTTCTTCGTGCCCCTTTTCTTCGGCGTCCACATATCTGGCTCCTCCGCGGCCAGAGCTTCATCCGATGGGTTGACCTCCACGGCGCACGGGGCTTCATCCGACGGGTTGAGATCCTCCACGACACACGGAGCTTCATCCGCCGGACTGGGCTCCTCTACAGTCCATAGTGACTTCTTCTGCTTCTTCTTGTCCCTTTTCGATATCCTTATCCCCCACCCCCACGAATCGTCCAACGACGCTGCAGCCTCCTCCACGGCACACGGAGCTTCATCCACCTCCTCCACAGCACACGGAGCTTCATCCACCTCCTCCACGGCACAAGGAGCTTCATTCGGCGGGCTGACCTCCACGGCGCTCGGAGCTTCATCCGGTGGGGTGAGCTCCTTCACTTCTTGCTCAACATTGCCATTCAATTTACCATCAGGGCACCATAGCTTGGCTCTCGTCTCGAAATTCGACGTTTCCTGAGTCCTGTGTCCGTCTACCTCCTCGACAGTTGCATCTGGAAGTTTTCCTGCCGAGTTGCTCCCTGTTCGAGTTATGTCAGTCGCCTTCAAATTCGCGTTTGAGACAGATGCCATAGCTTGATTCTCAACGTGAGGAAGGACCCTCGGTGGAGAAAAGCAGCAAATGCCTTAACAGCCCCGATTTGAGGTTGCAATCACCTGGAATTAATAGAGAGAACTTGCCTGCAGCAATATCCCGAAAGTTGTCTAGACCTTTGAGCTCATGAAGCGCGGTCTCGAGCACCGCAAGCTTTTCCGCGTTACGAGTGCGTTCGTGAACGCTAGCATCATCCTCAGATGCAAGACGAGCGACTTCGTCATCGCTCAAGTCATATACCTTGACGGGGCCGAACACCGACGGCAGCTTCTGAATCAGGCAGCATTCGATTGCCAGCGTGCTAATGTCATCGACGAATGTCTTGAGAGCGAGCTGTGATATGAGCCAGGATCAGTAGAGCGCTTGTGCGTATATCTGAATGGGAGCAATTGGCGGCAATGGAGCCGCATGCTTGTTCCTCGACTCAAGGAAGTTGGTCAACGGCATGTCGCTCAGGACCCATCGACTCGTAGACATCATCAGGCATCCAGACTTACCTTGTAGTAAGCCTCCATGTAATCCACGGCCAACGTGCTTCCATAAATCTCCATGTCGGCTTCGTTCTGCTTAGCAAGCAGCGACGACAGCTCAGCTGCGTCGATGCGCAGCGTCTCTCCAGTGCCAAAGACATCTGCACGAGAGACTGCTTGTATGTGGCTGGATATCTCTCGTTGACGCCTCACACGCTGTGCTTTCTGAACATTCTCGGCAAGATGATGGTTATATGTGATGGGGTGGAGGCTCTGATACGGCTGCAGCACTTGCTCAAAGACAGAATCAAGTCCTTGCCCCAACGCTTCGATGCCGGCGTCGAGGAGATGGAGAATTTTCTCGGCTGTTTCTTCAACAGCGACGTGGTATATGACATCTTTGCTTGTCTCGTAAACCGCGCGTAAAATGTCGTCCTTGAGGGCCATTGCTATTGCGTTCCATGGCTGGCACTGGCCTGCAAACAGCTCTCCCACGATGAGTGGGTTGAAGGTACCTGGAAGCTCGCATCCTCGGCTGCGCCTGATTAAATCCTTGACCTCTTTGATGTAGTCCGATCGCAGGACCTCGTTTGACAGAAGAATGGTATCATCTTTGTTGCCATCGACAATCCGGCGACTGCGACCGTTTTCCTGCATCTTGTTCTCAAAATCAATGAGCGTATTTTGCACAACCGCACGAAGACGTCGTCGGTAACCCTCGTCCGTTTTGGCGCTGCCGAAAAAGCGGTCGTTGTAAATGCCATCAACGGCTGCCGCCATAAGTCGAGAGAAGCTCTGGCTTGTCTGCAGCAAATACCGGCGCTGCTCGCGGATCGAACCCCGGGGGGTACCGAGTTTCCCCAGCCTTTGCTTGCAAATTTTGATGCCATCAGAGACGTCAATTAGCAAGCTTGGAAGCTGGCGAAGGATCTGGTCCTTGAGGACGTTGCTGAGTCGATGTTTCAGGGTTGCATCCTCTGCTTCATTGAGCACGTGCCAACCCAGCTTATTCTGAGCGAGCTGCACATAGGCAGCCTCACTATCCAATTCCTCATCCAAGGTGTCAGGTTTGGTGATCAGGCCGAGGGTGCGAATGCCGCTTGGGTCCAACTCTCGGGCAAGCCTGGTCACTTTTTGAAGAGCAAAGTCGCATTTGGCTGAAACGACAGCCAAGATGATGCTTCTGGGTCTCTTCATGTACCGGAGGACCATGTTGGTGACAACCTCGGCGTCCTCGTCAGACTGCGTGCTGTTGCCGGCCTGGAAGAGCCCTGGTAGGTCGACCACAGTCAGGTGTGGCTGTTCAGGGCCATGTATCTCAACCCGCAAGATGTCGTTGCGGAATACTTTCTTAGGGCCATTCAGGCCCATGGCATCTATAGCCCCTTCAATGACATCGCCAATCTTTGGATCCCAGGGGGCGACCGTCGGATTGAAGAGTTTCAGTTGTCCTTTTTCTTGTTCAGACCGATCTGTATCTGGGGTGATGGACACTTTGACGTTGACATGTGGAGCTCGTCGAAGGATCAGCTCTGTGGCAAATGGCGTGCAGACATTGTCCTCGGTCGGGAAGGTTATTCCAGATATTGCTTCCAGAACGGACCTCTTGCCAGCAGATTGGTCGCCAGTGACGATGATCTCGGGCAAGTCGACATAGCGGCTGAGTCCTTGTGAACGAAGTTTGTCAATGATGTCGAGGAGATCGCGGTGAGCCTTGGACTGGAGGCTGATGGCAACCATGGCGAGGTGTATGAAGAAGGAAGCGTTCAATAGGTTCAAAACGTTGCAATGACAAGGCTGGACGAGACTAGCAGCGACAAACGAAGCTTCAGTAAGCATCACAACGGCAAAGAAGCAATGCCCGACTTATACTTGGCCGAGGCGAGCTCAAGTCTCGTGGACGGATGGTGGCCATGGCAATACGACTCCCCTGCCAGCGACTGTCAACGGTGGTGCCACGAAGCCGGACGCCACATATGCAAGAATTTGGATTAATACGAAGTAATATCTATTTCATGGCTTTTGGGTGGACGGAATCCCAAACATCATCTGCCAGGAGCCCGATTGCTGCCAGAGGCCCTTCAACGCGGTACAGCGGCCGCTGCAATTGGCTGAAGTGGGTCGCAACTTTTGTACGATGCGACCTGTAGGAATCGGCCACACGGTTCGAAATCGATGGTGTCTGAAGCATGAGTAGATGCAAGTTTAGGACTTCGTCGTTTCGATTCGTGCAGCAAGGACGGTGACGGTCCCGAGCGTTGGTTGAGGTGTGTGCGAAGGGGAGGCTGCAGAAGCAAACACCAACCACCCTTCCATCTCGAGCGTGCAAGTATGCGTGGCTACCCTGGCGTACGTCTTCTTGTTTGCCGTTGATGCGGAAGCTTTGCGGCATCAAGGGAAACCGACTGCATGTCGTAGTCACATCCACCGGAAGGAGGAGTTCGTAGTGCAGAGGCGAAACAGCACGTTTGCTTTTATTCACTCTTGGTAGAGCCGACAGGTCACCGATACCTCTCCCAGCTTCCCAGCCACCTCCAGCTCTCCGCAAGGCGACTAATCTTATCCAACGCCCCCTTGAATCTCTCATCCGGATCGTCATACTTGTGCCCCTCAAACTCAACGAAGAATATGTACTGAAACGGCGCCAACAGGCTGGGCCGGCTGTTGATGCTCGTCAAGTTGAGGTTGAACTCCTTGAAGCAGCTCAGCACGTCCGCCAGGGCACCAGGAGACTTGTGCGGCACCGTAAACGAGACAAGTGACTTGCTGCCCGACCTGGCGATGGACTGCTTCGCGAGATGCCAGTCGTCCGGGACCGAGGGGTTCGTCCCGATGATGAGGAAGCGCGTCGTGTTGTCCTCGCGATCCTCGATGGACTTGCCGAGAATGTCCAAGCCGTGGAGGTTCGCCGCGAGCTCGTTGGAGATGGCAGCCCAGGTACCAGTCCGATCCGCGCTGACAATCTCGGCGGCCTTGCTGGTCGAGCTGACCTCGAAGATCTCGACGCCCTTCAGATAGGCAGAGATGAAGGCGTTGCACTGGCCAAATGCCTGTGGGTGAGAGTATAGCCGCTTGATGTGCTTGAGGCTGCTCAAGGGCTTGGACTTTGGCTTTGATGGACTGGGGTCCATGGCTGTCGGCGTGCAAGTTCCAGAGCCGTCGGCGTTGTCCTCCAGCAGCGGGTGCGGGTTCTTGTGTCCGACAAGGCAGTGGTGGACGTCAACAAAGATCTCACCATCAACGGTGATGTCCTTGTACCGGCCATCCCTGTCAGCCAGGTTGTCTAGCGTAAATACCACGGAGCCGTTGGTTGAGTTCTCAAATGGTACGACGCCAGCAAGAACCTCTCGGCCCTGGACTTGGTCAAACACATCTAGAGTGGCATTGTCAGACACGGACGGTGTTGCCATGTAAGATTCACTGACCATCAATGGTAGCCACCGGACGCAAGTCCCAGCCGTCTTCGGGAAACACCTGGCGGACAGCCTTTGTACGGGGTTAGTCGCCTGGACAAGTCGTTGGGGATAGGGAGGATAGGTGTGGAGAGTATACCTGATGCGAGTAGGACGCAACAGGTCCCAGGAAGCTCACGACGGGCTTCGCACCAGACGCCATGACCACTGTTCGAGCCGGTAGGCGATGAGCTGGCTCGCGTGACTGTCGAGGTGTCGTGAGACGCCGCTCGTTTCGCTGGCCCGTGGCAAATGTCCAGATGCTGACTAGGCCACAAACAGCCCGCGCTCTTAATTACCGGCACCGGTTGTCGCAAGCGGCCAGTATGGGGGAGCAGTGCGGCCGTTTCACGCACACAATGGCATGTTGATGAGACGTTTTCGGGGAGTCGTCACATTGACACGTCGAAATTGCAAGTCATCACTACCAGCTGCAAGCCCTCATGACGGTGACGGCGAGTTAGTGGGCCTGCCATTGGCGATCATGGCGCAAATAGTGGGTCGTCGGAAGCTCAATCGGCCACCGCCGGGACGAGCAAGGTGACGTGGTGACTTGGCAGCGGCTCACGAGAACGATCGAGCCAAATGGAAAAAGGCCAGATGCGGCGCCGAGGCAAGCTCGTCCCGTCTCGTCCGAACTTTGAAACCTCGTGGGCTGCCGTCCTTGCGTGACTGACCCTGACATTCAAGTGGCAACGAGGTCATGTGCAACAGGATAGGGGCTTGCCAGATACACACTCGTGCGTCCAACGATCGTACCCAGCGGTGAGACGTGCGTGGTCAACTACATTTTGAAATCCCCAGGACCCGGAGGATGTTGAGCGAGGCCAAGCTCGGCACGTGCATTCACGCAAGATATGCCGCTCGTGGCCACTTATCGAAACTGACTGCTCCCGGGTAGCTGGACGGACCCCGGAGCAGCTTGGTGAGGTGTTTCATGCCCGCAGCACCCACTGCGCTGAGCGGCTATTAATGAATACGACTGGGCATCCGGCGACTTTTCTGAAACGCGCTCGACAGCGCGGTGAGGCCCGCATGCGTCAGAATGAGTGCTGGACCCTTTGATGAGAGGACAAGGAGCAGGAAGCTGGCAGATTGTCGGCATGGCGGCGGCAGCTGAGGGACCCCAGGCAAGCCCCCGCAAGTCCCTGCTGGGCGCGAAGGATGATGACGCGCGGGACGAGGACGAGGAGCCGCCGATATGGAAATAAATGATGGAGGACGATGGGACCGCCCTCGGAGAAGCTCGAACGCTGGCGCTGTTCTGGAGGTGGGAAGAACGACTGCAAATGTACTCCGTAGCCCTCGAAGGGCTGCGCCGGCTCTCGGAGCAGGTGGATGAGGTGGATGAGCTTGCTCAGGCGGTGCAGCCTCCTCGTTGCTGCCGGCCAGGGATTGGAGATGAATAGGTATCCGGTCGTGCGTAATCGCTCAGCCACTCTTGGAAAAGAGTCACGCGGCTGTCAGACGGACGCGAGAAGCGGTTTCGTCATTCACAGCTGACTACTTGTTTGTCCTCTTTGTTGTTCACGAGCACATTTGCGATGGATACTGTGGATTCTGCCGGTTGTTGGGCAATATTTAGCATAATAACGTGGCCGCGGCAGTCGGTCAACGTGGCCGAAACGCCGTTGGTTTCACGTTTTGCTGGCGCGTGGCCTATCAACAGCAATCCAGCCGCCGTATCCACTAAGCAGGGGTCGCGGAAACTGCCCAGGGGCGTCAACAGCAACTGTGGGGCGTGCGCCACTGAATCATCGCTAGGGGCTTGAGTGGACAATGGCAGTTGCGGCGGTCCGGAAGCCCTCTGGGCTGTTTTGTGCTCGCATTGTTTGTTGCAAAGCCACAAAGAATAGCAGAGACAATATGAAACCGCTGGGCAAAAGCATTAGCCAAGGAGGCATCTCAATACGGCTGGGCTATTTTCAGATCGGCCGCTGGCGTCATGCGTCAAGCGCAGACGCATCTTCATCTGAAGAAGTGAGCGACGCCCTGAACCATGCAAGCAGCAACAACACGGGCAACGGGCGCGAAAGAGGCCAATCCCACAACATCCGGGAAGTATCCGATAACAGGCATCCAAAAGCACCAAAACGGATCGCACGGAGCTGGTAGTCGCCACGGTGTTACAGCTACACTGTGGCCGTGGGAGTTGTCGTGAGTTGATTGCGTGTGGACGTCTGCAGTTTGATATCAGGAGAAGGCGGCGATGGAGGCCATCATGCGGGCGTTGCGGTATGGACGTCTGCAGTTAGATAGCAGGAGATGGCAGCGACGGAGACCATCATGCGGCATTGCGGAACCTACCTCGAGAAGCACCGAGGCGTCCTCCCGTTCAAGCTGTATGCCCGGATGCGACAGTAAGGGTCTCGTCGCGGTGGTACGGACAGGGCTTAATATATGCTACCCGAGGGATCACGATATTGCATCGCAGAGGACATTGGAAGTATCACGACTGCCGGCGTGTGGCTCCCGATTTGGGCACTTCTGCGTTGGCCCCGAGCGGTTCGGACGAGCAAAGCGCCGACTCGGACGAAGCACCTCAGGCAGGCACACAATAGTGTCTAGCCCCCCCCTTGGCCCGCTGTTCGCAGCTGAACAGCGACTCGCATCTTCCCGTCCGTTGCGTCGTGGCCGGTTTCAACTCCCGCCAGCCAACGGCGCTCGGCGCAGCGGCAGCAAACGACATGCGGTGAAATTACAGGGGGTTACGGACTATAGGGGGCCAATCGACACCTGCAGCTGCCCCCCGCCGGCCAAGATTCCTGGACTCGTCAGCGCCCGCCGGTCGCGTTAGTGGGATGGTGGGCCCGCGAGCGCCCCTGCCCCCTGTCTGTCGGTCGTGCCTCAACTGAACGCCAAGCCCAGCGTCATCCGTCCGGCCAACCAGACGGCCCCTGCAGGTGGCTCCATTCATTCATTCATTCACCCGAGTCGAGTTATTGTCCTCCCCCAATAGCCGCCGTTCTCTTTATCCTCCCGCTTCCTCACCACCACGGCTTCAGCCAAAGTCCTCCTTCTGCTTACGCCGCCGCAAGCACTGTTCCTGGGCTCCTTGCTCGTGGCTCAGTCTCTGCCGGCGCGGCAGCTTGGAGACGACCGAAGGTGAGGGCTGAACGGGAGCTGTGTCCACGAAGTACTCTCTTCCGACCGACGAAGGACCCCGAAACCACACGCAATCCGCACCACGCGCAAATCGAGTGCAACCTCGCGGCAGCACCATCGATACCCGGCATCCTGACCCCATCCCGGGCTCGATACGATGGCTATGCTCGCATCGAAATCGCCGTTCCCGCCCACGGCCCTCAGCTCCGCGACCCTCGTTCCCAATAGTGCCCCTCCATCCACGCTTCCGACATCACGACGAATGCCCCCGATGGCCGGTGGACCTCAAGCATACGCGAGCCCGACAGAGTCCGAATTCTCCGACGCCGATGGCCCCGACTCGGCTAAGAACTGGGATGAGGACAAGGTGTGCGACTACCTGCGGGGCATCAACTGCGGCGAATACGAAACGCTCTTCAGAAAGAACCACATCAATGGCGAGAACCTCTTGGAGCTGGACAAGCAGGTGCTCCAGGAGATGGGCATCGACAAGGTCGGCGACCGGGTTCGCCTGTTCCTCGGCATCAAGAAGCTGAGGACAAAGGCATACGCGAACCAGAAGAAGCGCAACAGGGTAAGCGTGTAAAAGGTTCCTCGTCACCCAGTTGACAGTAGCTGACAATGATGATGGCCTAGGATTCCTTCGCTGGGCTCGATGTTCATTACGCCCCCGTCTCTGGCGACTCGTCAAGACCCAACTTGCGGACGACGCCCATCTCCGGTACAAACAGACGGCACTCGCGGCTGGACCTTGCTGCGCCGCTTGATACTGGTAGATTCGCTTGCCTTGTTTCCGTCCGTCTCTCGCATGTCACTGACCCTCGATTAGCGCGACAGCAGCGATTTGCTGCAGGTGCTGGCTATTTGAGCGGCGTCGGATCCAATCCAACGCCGTCTAGAATGCCTGCCTCGTCCTCGGATGGCGCGGGCAGCCGTCTGGTAACGACCCATACACGGAACAACTCCAGTATGGATGGTTCACTGATGGCTGCCTTACCCCAGAACCAGGAAGTCATCCGCGTCATCTCCACGGGAGGCGTCACCAAGGTCGTCAAGATTGCCGACTGCAAGACGTGCGAAGACGTCATGCGGGTGACGCTGAGAAAGTTTGCCCTCCGCGAGGACCACGAGCGAAACTACTGTTTTTGGGTCCTGGCCGGCCTCGACCCCGACCCGAGCCAGTGCCGGCGGCTGGGAGACACGGAGCTCTGGCGTATCATCAAGGATCAGCGTCGTCCGGAGCGCAACCGCCTGATTCTGAGGAGAGTCCCCGCCGCAGAGCCCGGAGAAGCCGAGCTGCAACGCGCCGCGGCCATCGCCATGGAGGAGGAACAGCAAAAGCACAACCGAGCTCTGGAGTCGGTTGACAAGAAAAGCCAGCTCAAGGTCCAGAAAGTCTTGGGTGAGAAGTGGAACGAACAACTTCAGCAACCGCTGTCTCCCATCTCGTTCCAAGACCGAGAGCGAAACCTGTCGCATGCAGCCATGGACCTAGAGCGACCTTCATCGGGCGAATCGCGGAGGCCACAACGGCGCAAGGTTGGCCTCCGCCAATTCGGCGGACTGCGCCCGCCGAGCGAGCTCATTGCCTCCGACTTGACGTCGTACTTCCCTGACCATCCCCGCGAGGATATTGATCGAACCGCTCGGCTCTCCATGAGGCGGTCGTCTCGCCTGAGCAAGGTTAACAGCCGACTCAGCGTCGCCAGCAGCCTCAGCTTCGCGTCTAGCGTCCAAGATGCGCCGCCCATCCCCACCATCGCCGACTCGTGGGTTAATCAGGGCAGCGCCCACGTCGCCAAGGTGCGGTCACGCGACTCTCAGGGCCGCATTGCCCCGATATACAACAGAGACTCCATCGCCTCGTCGATGCTGGACACGCTCCAAGAGGAATCCCCCATCGAGCCAGACCGCAGGTCGTACGTTTCATTCACGGAGAGTGGCTCCGACACTGCGGCCATGAGCGTCACGGATCCCGATGGAAACACCACGCAGACCAGCTACTACGACGGAGACAATTCCACTGGATCTGGATCTTTCCAGGAACTGCAGCAGGCCCTGACGGACGATGGAGAGGAGGCGGACGAGGAGCTCGAGAGCTTCCTCGCCGGAGAGTCGTGGGACGACAACAAATGGATGAAGGGAGCCCTCATCGGCCAGGGCTCCTTCGGGTCCGTCTACCTGGCGCTGCACGCCGTGACTGGCGAGCTCCTTGCTGTGAAGCAGGTCGAGGCACCGGCCCCCGGGGCCAACAGCCAGAGCGACACGCGCAAGAAGAGCATGATTGACGCCTTGAAGCGGGAGATTAGCCTCCTTCGAGAGCTGCGACACGCCAACATTGTTCAGTACCTGGGCTGCAGCTCCTCGGCCGACAAGCTCAACATTTTCCTCGAGTACGTGCCTGGCGGCTCCGTCCAGACGATGCTCAACTCGTACGGTGCCTTGCCGGAGCCGCTCGTGCGAAGCTTTGTGCGGCAAATCCTGACTGGCCTGTCATATCTCCACAACCGAGACATTATTCACCGGGACATCAAGGGGGCCAACATCCTGGTGGACAACAAGGGCACCATCAAGATTTCCGACTTTGGCATTTCGAAGAAGCTGGAGGCGTCCAACATCCTGAGCGGGGCCAACAACAACAGGCATCGACCGTCGCTTCAGGGGTCAGTGTTCTGGATGGCGCCCGAGGTGGTCAAGCAGACTTCGTACACGCGCAAGGACGACATCTGGTCCCTTGGCTGCCTGGTGGTGGAGATGATGACGGGCAACCACCCGTACCCGGACTGCAGCCAACTGCAAGCCATTTTCAAGATTGGCGGCGGCAAGGCGGCGCCCACGATCCCAGAGCACGCCAGCGAGGATGCCAAGAGCTTCCTTGGCCAGACGTTTGAGATTGACCACAACCTGCGGCCCAGTGCGGACGAGCTGATGCTCAGCCCGTTCCTGACGCCCATCACATAGACGAGTTCCCTTCTCCATTCTCCTTATTGGACCATGCGTTGGCCTGGGCAGGAACCAGGGCACGTTTTGATAGACAACGGCGGGCACTTGGCGTACATGGCCCGCAAGAAGCGGGGTCAGAGCAAAGAATAGCGCCGTTAATGGCTGGCGGTACGGTTTGATGCATGGCGCTGGGGATGGTGGTTTCTTGGGACCAAGACTCACGACCGTCAAGAGTGTATACTAGGAGAAGTAAATGATTGATGATTTCTCGAACGGAAGACAGATGCGTACGTGAACATGATGGTGGGCCCCGACAGGCTGCGGCTGCGCGATGGTTTCTGTTCTCACGGGCAAGCCATGTATCTGTTAGGGATTGACGGGGACAGATGCGAGGTTGCAGCCGGAAGCGAATCGACAGTTGGCTTGTGGTGTCGGAGGCACGGTGGTTGACACTCGGGACAGGAACAGGGCAGGACGWCGACGACTTTCTACAGCCACTGATCACTGACCCACCGGACCGGACCAACTAGGGCGTTGAATGCTAAAATAGAAGAGCAAACGTGCAGTTTTTGGTCATCTTACGTGATGGTTCTCCAGGTCCTTGCTGCCTGGTCGCCTGTCGCCGCCTCGTGCCCAAACGACGCTGCCCAGCGCAACACGTCCTACCACGTCCCACCACGTCCCGCCACGTCCATCAGCACCTTGAAAGATACAAATACAACCTCGGGCTTCGCCGATTCTTTGTCGATCAACATTCATCCCCGAGGCCTCATTTTTATACGAAAAAGAAACATGGACTCTCCGGACGAGAGCCAGGCGTCGCAGGACAGCGTCATGACGGTGATGCCGGAGAACCGCCATGAGATCCTCTACTTTGCCTTTGGCAGCAACCTCTCGACGGCGCAGATGCGGCAACGCTGCCCGTACTCGACGCCCGTAGGGCTGGGGTACCTCGCAGGCTGGAAATGGCTCATCAACGAGCGGGGATACGCCAACGTTGTGCCGGCCACCGCCGCAGACGCTCCCTCAGGCCGCGGCGGCGTCTACGGGCTGCTGTACCTGCTCCCGCCACAGGACGAGGAGCGGCTGGACGGCTATGAGGGCGTGCCCTGGGCGTACGAAAAGCTGCACTGCGACCTGCGGTGGGCCAGGGACGGGGAGGGCAGGGTGCTGGACGAGCCGGTCAAGGCGCTGGTGTACGTGGACAGGAAGCGCGTCAAGGAGGGGACGCCGCGGGAGGAGTACGTCGGGCGGATGGAGAGGGGGATCAAGGATGCGGTTGAGAACTGGGGGCTGGATAGGGGGTATGCGGATAAGGTGTTGCGGAGGTTTTGGAAGAGGAGGTGAGGCACTGAGCGCCGTGTTCCGGGGTGGTGCCGAGGTTGCTTGTGGAGGCATACGACGACGCATTGCGATTCACGACATGCAAGGTTGTAGCGGCTTTGGATGCTGGTTCAGTCTCTTTACTAGATTCGTTGGTATTGACCTGAAGGGTTCCCAAAACGTATCGCTCGCTGGCTACTTGGCAGCAAACGGTCAGACGCCCGCTCCGACCGATGGCAGGGAGAACAGAAACAATCAAACAATCAAACATGCAAACCCGTCATCCGCTACAATGAAAGCGGCCCTCACACGACCCCAAACGCCTTCTTGGCCCGGTCAAAGTACGCCTTCCTCTCGTCCGTGACGGTGACCCCCACGCATTGCATGTACGCTTGGAAGCCGTCGTCAACGTTGCTTTGCAGCTTCGCACGCACATCTGCGCCGCACTGCGTCGTCAGGAACCACGGCCCACTGCCAAAGTTGTACTCGTCGGGCGTGACGAGCGACAGGATCCAGTTGAGCCTGTCGTCGGGCAGGCCGTCCACCGAGGCAATGTCGGTGACGTTGCCCTCGACGGCGGGGATGGCCTTTGCGTAGAGCAGGTTGTACTTGGCCATCTGCATGTTGGCGGTGCCCTGGCCCGGGCGACCGGGGAACACGTTGTGCTTGTACTTGAAGCCGACGCTCTCAAAGGCCATGAGGGCGACGACCGAGGCCATCTCGTTGGGGCAGCCGACGCCGAAGGCGTGCATGGACCGGGCGATGAAGGGCGCGGCCTGGGCGGCGGTGCGGCAGTCGCCGGGGGGGGAGGGGCAGGAGGTTGCGTCGGGGGCGATTTGCTGGACGATCTGGACGGCGTCGAGGGCGGCGGCGAGGGAGGCCAGGCCGAGGGCGGCGAGGACGGATGATGTTGTGGTGAAGCGCATGGTGATGGTGGTGTGGAGTTGTGTAAGTCGAATTGGTGGTGGCGGGCGCGTGGACTGAGGGTGTTTGCTGATGTTTGCTGAGCCCGGCGGCGGCGTGCTTTTATGATGATACACAGTGACGCCCGTTTGTGAAGCAGAGAGTCTCGGTTCGTGTGTTGTTCGCCGGGAACGTGGAAGGGCGGTTTACAAAGCCGTTGGCGCGGTCAGCGAAGGTGAAGGGTGCGTATGTGTAGTCGCGTCAAAGACTGGGAAGTGCGAGCAGCAGCACGAGAAAGAAAACGATTGAATGAGACAGGCCGGCAGCGCGCACGCGTGAATATCAAACCCAAGAAAAGAAGTGACAGCCGTGCACGGCAATGGCAGTGATGGGGGCCAGGACCAGAGCGCGCGACCCATGGCCCTATTTGTACCGCCCCGGCCCCCGCCTCCCGGGCCAAGGGCCCCTTTCCGGCCCCCGCACTGCGCTGCCGCTGGCATGCGAGGGCGAATACGAGTAATCGACGTGCCGTCCGTTGTCTGAGTCTGGCGAGGGGCGTCGCGGCGAGAAGCAAGCCTCGCAGATCGTCGGCTGCGCGGGCGGCCAATGGCGGCGCGTTTTGGCGGGACGCTGGCGGTGTTTGAAACGGAGCGGTGGAGCGGCGGCTGAGCGGCGGCTGAGCGGCGGCGGCGAAACGTCGCGCTGCGAGCACGGAGAAGCCCCTGGCAGGAGAAGAGAGGGATTGACTGGCTGGCGGGCGGGTGCAGGGCATTCGTTTGCATGAGCCGCTGGCTGCCGTTATTGTTGCAGTCTCCGGTGTTGTCGGGGGCCGTGGCCGAGTGGACTGTTACGAGTACTGGCCTCCCCGCTAGTAATCGGCAATGGCCTGTTTTCAAAACGGCACCTCGGTCGACTTGCAACCACGATTCTCGGTGGAGCGTTCACACGGCACGCTGCACCAAACAAGACCTACCCGCGGCGCGGGCTGCGCGCCGTCGCACCGCCTTGGAACAACGTACAGGCAAACAAAGGACTGCCTGCTTCGGGCAGCAGTGCAGCACAGCCGGCACGGGGTCCGTTGCGAGGCCCGGCCGCATCTCCGACGGCCGCTCGGCGATTCGGCGCCAAGACCACCGGCCTCGGCCCGCTCCGGCCGGGCCCCACAATTTATTATAACCGACCGGGTGCCGACCTCCCCCAACTCACTCTGCACTTCACCTCACCCGCCTCCCTTGCTTCATCAGCCATGGCCGCGATGCCCGCCTTGCGCGCCCGGCCCTGGCGCCGCCTATGCAAACCGCCGACCCCGAGGCCTCGACGGTACTCGCAGCGCAGCCTCCCCGCCTGGTTCGTCCGCGGCGGCACCTCCAACGGGCTCGTCATCCGCCGCGAGCACCTCCCGCCGCAGGAGCTGTGGCCCACCGTGCTGCCCGCCGCCATGGGCGCGCCGGACCCGCAGTTTGGCCGGCAGCTCGACGGCATGGGCTCCGGCGTGTCGTCGACGTCCAAGGTCGTCGTGCTGGCGCCGCCGTCGGCGTCGCACGCGGACGCGGACGTGGCCTTTACGTTTGTGCAGGTCGGCATCCGCGACGGCGCGCTCGACCTGGCGGGCAACTGCGGAAACATGTCGTCGGTCGCGGGGCCCGCCGCGTGGGACCTGGGCATGATCCCGCCGGGGCGGCGGGTCGTCGAGGAGGACGAGCAGGGCGGCAAGTGGGCGGTGGTGCGGGTGTTCAACACCAACACGAGCAAGGTGGTCGTCTCGCGGTTCAAGGTCGAGGGCGAGCCGCTCGCGTACGCGCCCGACGGGGACTACGCCATGGACGGCGTGCCGGGGACGAACTCGGCCATCACCCTGAGCTTCGTGGACCCGGCGGGCGCAAAGACGGGCCGGGCGCTCCCCACGGGCAACGCCGTCGACGAGCTGGCCCTGCCCGACGGCAGCACCGTCGCCGCCTCGCTCGTCGACGTCGGCAACCCGGGCGTCTTCGTGAGCACGCACAGCCTCGGCCTCGACGCCGCGTCCCTCACGCCCGCGTCGGTCGAGGCAAACCCGGCGCTCAAGGCGCGGCTCGAGCACATCCGCCGCGCCGGCGCGTCCCGCATGGGCCTCGACCCCGACACGGCGAGCGTGCCCAAGGTGGTGCTGGTGTTCCCGGCCGGCGCGGCGCCCGCGGGCGTGGACGTGCGCTGCCTCGCCATGTCCATGGGCCAGGCGCACCGGGCCATGCCACTGACGCTGGCGCTGTGCCTCGGCGCGTCGACGCACCTGCCGGGCACGCTGGCGGCGGAGCTGCTGGCGGCACGCGGCGGCGCGGGCAGGGAGGGGACGGTGACGATTGGGCACCCGAGCGGGAGGCTGGACGTGGGGACGGAGATGCGGGACGGGCGGATTGGGGCGGCGAGGCTGGTGCGGACGGCGAGGGTGCTGATGAAGGGGGAGGTGTTCTACTAGGGGGTATGCCAGGATTTCACAGAGTAGCGTAGCTAGTGCGAGTGCGAGCCTAAGGCCAACGCGCCAACTGGCCAGATCACGAGGGTGATGGAGTACTTTGTATGCCAGATTTCATTGTAGCTAGTCATCATATACCTAATCCGAGCCCCAGTCCAGACACTCCCTCACCGCACGCCAGCTCGTCAGGCCTCACGGACTGTCCAGACACTCCCGCACCGCGCTGTTCGTCAGGCCTCACGGATAGTCCAGGCACTCCCGCACCGCACGCCAGTTCGTCAGGCCGCCCAGCCCCGACGGCTGGTGGATGGCCTTGACGCGCGCCCACTCGCGCAGCGTGGCGATGCAGTGCTCGCGGCCGTAGCCGCTGTCCTTGGCGCCGCCAAACGGCGTGCCCATGACGTTGCGGTAGTAGTTGTTGAACCAGATCATGCCCACGTCCAGCTGGCGGCTGACGCGCAGGCAGCGCTCGTGGTCGCGCGACAGGATGATGGCCGTCAGGCCGTACGCCGGCTCGTTGGCCACGGCCACGGCCTCGGCCTCGGTGGCGAACTTGATGACGCAGCTGACGGGGCCGAAGATCTCCTCGCGCGCGATGGTCATGTCGCGCGTGACGTCGACGAACAGCGTGGGCGGCACGAAGAAGCCGTCCTTGCAGGCCGGGTCGGCGGGCGGCGCGCCCTGGGCGAGCAGGCGCGCGCCCTCCTGGCGGCCCTTGTCGATGTAGGCCAGCACGCGCTGCTGCGAGGCCTTGCTGATGCAGGGCCCGACGTGCGTGCTGCTGTCGGCGCCGTTGCCCGTGACGAGGCGGCGCACGCCGGCGGCGAGCTTCTCGACGAAGGCGTCGTAGATGGCCTCGTGGACGAGCACGCGGCTGACGGCGGTGCAGGCCTCGCCCTTGTTGAAGAAGCCGCCCTCGAGCGCCTCGGCCACGCCGCGCTCCAGGTCGGCGTCGTCGAAGACGATCAGGGCGTTCTTACCGCCGAGCTCGAGCGTCGCCGGCTTGATGGTATCCGCCGCGGTGCGCGCCACGGCGGCGCCCACGGCCGTCGACCCCGTGAAGCTGACGGCGCGCACCACGGGGCTGGCCACGAGCGCCTGCGGCACGGCCGGCCCGCACGCCGGCACGGCCAGCACCACGTCCTTGGGCAGCACGCTCTGCATGATGTCGACGATGCGCCGCACCGTCAGCGGCGCCTGGTCGCCCGGCTTGAGGATCATGGTGTTGCCCGCCGCCAGGCACGGCGCCAGCTTGCCGCCCGCGTGGATGGGCGGCCAGTTGTACGGCAGGATGCCCACGCACACGCCGTACGGCTCGTACACGACCGCCGAGTACATGCTGCCGCGGTCGTGGAACTCGGACGGCAGCTTGCCGGCCAGCGACCCGAAGAAGCGGAACACGCCCACCAGGAACACGAGGTCCAGCGCCAGCGCGTCCTGGTACGGCTTGCCGTTCTCCGCGCACACGAGGTGCGCCAGCTCCTCGCGGTGGCTCTCGAGCGCGTCGGCGCACTTGAGCAGCAGGGCGCCGCGCTGCAGCGCCGGGATCGCGCGCCAGAGCGGGAAGGCCGCCTGCGACGCCGCGATGGCCGCCGCCGCCGTCGTCGTGTCCGCGCCGGCGACCGTCGTCAGCCGCGCGCCCGTCGCCGGGTTGACCACGGGGAAGTGGTTCGAGGCGTCCGTGCTGGACCACGGCGACGTCATGAGTTGCTGCAGGACGGGGGGCGCCATGGTGGTGGGTGAGGGGGGCTGCGATGTGGTGGAGTGAGGGACGGGGCTGGTGGATGGTGTTGCTGGTGTTGCTGCTGCTGCTGCTGCTGCTGCTG